>CATORF010000904.1:104200-206200 GCA_951804975.1 Anthophora plumipes | reverse complement strand
AGAAGTCTCACCAAGATTATCGCAGAAAATGCATATCTGAGCTTGAACCCCCACGAAAACCAAGATATCATCGGTTCTGCATATCATACGCCCTGTGGAGTGGTGAAAACACCAGATAACGTGTTTCTCGTATTAAATAGCTCGAAACGATCGATCTCGATGATTAAGAATACTTCGGACAGAAGTCTCCCCAAGATTATCGCAGAAAATGCATATCTGAGCTTGAAACAACACGAAAACAAAGATTTCATCGGTTCTGCATATCATACGCCCTGTGGAGTGCTGAAAACACCAGATAACGTGATTCTCGCATTAAATAGCTCGAATAGAGCGATCTTGATGATTAAGCATACTTCGGACAGAAGTCTCACCAAGATTATCGTAAAAAATGCATATCTCAGCTTGAAACCCCACGAAAACCAAGATATTGCTGGTTCTGCATATCAAACGCACTGTGGAGAGCTGAAAACACCAGATAACGTGTTTCTCGCATTAAATAGCTCGATAAGTGCGATCTCGATCATTCTGCATACTTCGGACAGAAGTCTCACCAAGATTATCGCAGAAAATGCATATCTGAGCTTGAAACCCCACGAAAACCAAGATATCATCGGTTCTGCATATCATACGCCCTGTGGAGTGGTGAAAACACCACATAACGTGTTTCTCGCATTAAATAGCTCGAAACGAGCGATCTCGATGATTCTGCATACTTCGGACAGAAGTCTCACCAAGATTATCGCGGAAAATGCATATCTGAGCTTGAAACCCCACAAAAACCAAGATATCGCTGGTTCTGCATATCAAACGCACTGTGGAGAGCTGAAAACACCAGATAACGTGTTTCTCGCATTAAATAACTCGAAAAGTGCGATCTCGATGATTCTGCATACTTCGGACAGAAGTCTCACCAAGATTATCGCAGAAAATGCATATCTGAGCTTGAAACCCCACGAAAACCAAGATATCGCTGGTTCTGCATATCAAACGCACTGTGGAGAGCTGAAAACACCAGATAACGTGTGTCTCGAATTAAATAGCTCGAAAGGTGCGTTCTCGATGATTCTGCATACTTCGGACAGAAGTCTCACCAAGATTATCGCAGAAAATGCATATCTGAGCTTGAAACCCCACGAAAACCAAGATATCATCGGTTCTGCATATCATACGCACTGTGGAGTGGTGAAAACACCAGATAACGTGTTTCTCGCATTGAACAGCTCGAAACGAGCGATCTCGATGATTAAGCATACTTCGGACAGAAGTCTCACCAAGATTATCGCAGAAAATGCATATCTGAGCTTGAAACCCCACGAAAACCAAGATATCATCGGTTCTGCATATCATACGCCCTGTGGAGTGGTGAAAACACCAGATAACGTGTTTCTCGCATTAAATAGCTCGAAACGATCGATCTCGATGATTAAGAATACTTCGGACAGAAGTCTCACCAATATTATCGCAGAAAATGCATATCTGAGCTTGAAACCCCACGAAAACCAAGATATCATCGGTTCTGCATATCATACGCACTGTGGAGTGGTGAAAACACCAGATAACGTGTTTCTCGCATTGAACAGCTCGAAACGAGCGATCTCGATGATTAAGCATACTTCGGACAGAAGTCTCACCAAGATTATCGCAGAAAATGCATATCTGCGCTTGAAACCCCACGAAAACCAAGATATCATCGGTTCTGCATATCATACGCCCTGTGGAGTGGTGAAAACACCACATAACGTGTTTCTCGCATTAAATAGCTCGAAACGAGCGATCTCGATGATTCTGCATACTTCGGACAGAAGTCTCACCAAGATTATCGCGGAAAATGCATATCTGAGCTTGAAACCCCACAAAAACCAAGATATCGCTGGTTCTGCATATCAAACGCACTGTGGAGAGCTGAAAACACCAGATAACGTGTTTCTCGCATTAAATAACTCGAAAAGTGCGATCTCGATGATTCTGCATACTTCGGACAGAAGTCTCACCAAGATTATCGCAGAAAATGCATATCTGAGCTTGAAACCCCACGAAAACCAAGATATCATCGGTTCTGCATATCATACGCCCTGTGGAGTGGTGAAAACACCAGATAACGTGTTTCTCGCATTAAATAGCTCGAAACGATCGATCTCGATGATTAAGAATACTTCGGACAGAAGTCTCACCAATATTATCGCAGAAAATGCATATCTGAGCTTGAAACCCCACGAAAACCAAGATATCATCGGTTCTGCATATCATACGCACTGTGGAGTGGTGAAAACACCAGATAACGTGTTTCTCGCATTGAACAGCTCGAAACGAGCGATCTCGATGATTAAGCATACTTCGGACAGAAGTCTCACCAAGATTATCGCAGAAAATGCATATCTGCGCTTGAAACCCCACGAAAACCAAGATATCGCTGGTTCTGCATATCAAACGCACTGTGGAGTGGTGAAAACACCAGATAACTTGTTTCTCGCATTAAATAGCTCGAATAGAGCGATCTCGATGATTAAGCATACTTCGGACAGAAGTCTCACCAAGATTATCGCAGAAAATGCATATCTCTGCATGAAACCCCACGAAAACCAAGATATCGCCGGTTCTGCATATGAAACGCACTGTGGAGTTGTGAAAACACCAGATAACGTGTTTCTCGCATTAAATAGCTCGAAACGAGCGATCTCGATGATTAAGCATACTTCGGACAGAAGTCTCACCAAGATTATCGCAGAAATTGCATATCTCAGCTTGAAACCCCACGATAACCAAGATATCGCTGGTTCTGCATATCAAACGCGCTGTGGAGAGCTGAAAACACCAGATAACGTGTTTCTCGCATTAAATAGCTCGAAAAGTGCGATCTCGATGATTCTGCATACTTCGGACAGAAGTCTCACCAAGATTATCGCAGAAAATGCATATCTGAGCTTGAAACCCCACGAAAACCAAGATATCGCCGGTTCTGCATATCATACGCACTGTGGAGTGGTGAAAACCCCAGAAAACGTGTTTCTCGCATTAAATAGCTCGAAAAGAGCGCTCTCGATGTTTCTGCATACTTCGGACAGATGTCTCACCAAGCTTATCGTAGAAAATGCATATCTCAGCTTGAAACCCCACGAAAACCAAGATATCTCCGGTTCTGCATATCCAACGAACTGTGGAGTGGTGAAAACCCCAGAAAACGTGTTTCTCGCATTAAATAGCTCGAAAGGTGCGATTTCGATGATTCTGCATACTTCGGACAGAAGTCTCACCAAGATTATCGCAGAAAATGCATATCTGAGCTTGAAACCCCACGAAAACCAAGATATCATCGGTTCTGCATATCATACGCCCTGTGGAGTGGTGAAAACACCAGATAACGTGTTTCTCGCATTAAATAGCTCGAAACGATCGATCTCGATGATTAAGAATACTTCGGACAGAAGTCTCACCAAGATTATCGCAGAAAATGCATATCTGAGCTTGAAACAACACGAAAACCAAGATATCATCGGTTCTGCACATCATACGCCCTGTGGAGTGCTGAAAACACCAGATAACGTGTTTCTCGCATTAAATAGCTCGAATAGAGCGATCTCGATGATTAAGCATACTTCGGACAGAAGTCTCACCAAGATTATCGTAAAAAATAAATATCTCAGCTTGAAACCCCACAAAAACCATGATATCGCTGGTTCTGCATATCAAACGCACTGTGGAGTGGTGAAAAAACCAGATAACGTGTTTCTCGCATTAAATAGCTCGAAAAGTGCGATCTCGATGATTCTGCATACTTCGGACAGAAGTCTCACCAAGATTTTCGCAGAAAATGCATATCTGAGCTTGAAACCCCACGATAACCAAGATATCGCTGGTTCTGCATATCAAACGCACTGTGGAGAGCTGAAAACACCAGATAACGTGTTTCTCGCATTAAATAGCTCGAAAAGTGCGATCTCGATGATACCGCATACTTCGGATAGAAGTCTCACCAAGATTATCGCAGAAAATGCATATCTGAGCTTGAAACCCCACGAAAACCAAGATATCGCTGGTTCTGCATATCAAACGCACTGTGGAGTGGTGAAAGCACCAGATAACTTGATTCTCGCATTAAATAGCTCGAAAAGAGCGATCTGGATGATTCTGCATACTTCGGACGGAAGTCTCACCAAGCTTATCGCAGAAAATGCTTATCTCAGCTTGAAACCCCACGAAAACCAAGATATCTCCGGTTCTGCATATCCAACGAACTGTGGAGAGGTGAAAACCCCAGAAAACGAGTTTCTCGCATTAAATAGGTCGAAAAGAGCGCTCTCGATGTTTCTGCATACTTCGGACAGATGTATCACCAAGCTTATCGCAGAAATTGCATATCTCAGCTTGAATCCCCTCGAAAACCAAGATATCGCTGGTTCTGCATATCAAACGCACTGTGGAGAGCTGAAAACACCAGATAACGTGTTTCTCGCATTAAATAGCTCGAAAGGTGCGATCTCGATGATTCTGCATACTTCGGACAGAAGTCTCACCAAGATTATCGCAGAAAATGCATATCTGAGCTTGAACCCCCACGAAAACCAAGATATCATCGGTTCTGCATATCATACGCCCTGTGGAGTGGTGAAAACACCAGATAACGTGTTTCTCGTATTAAATAGCTCGAAACGATCGATCTCGATGATTAAGAATACTTCGGACAGAAGTCTCCCCAAGATTATCGCAGAAAATGCATATCTGAGCTTGAAACAACACGAAAACAAAGATTTCATCGGTTCTGCATATCATACGCCCTGTGGAGTGCTGAAAACACCAGATAACGTGTTTCTCGCATTAAATAGCTCGAATAGAGCGATCTTGATGATTAAGCATACTTCGGACAGAAGTCTCACCAAGATTATCGTAAAAAATGCATATCTCAGCTTGAAACCCCACGAAAACCAAGATATTGCTGGTTCTGCATATCAAACGCACTGTGGAGAGCTGAAAACACCAGATAACGTGTTTCTCGCATTAAATAGCTCGATAAGTGCGATCTCGATCATTCTGCATACTTCGGACAGAAGTCTCACCAAGATTATCGCAGAAAATGCATATCTGAGCTTGAAACCCCACGAAAACCAAGATATCATCGGTTCTGCATATCATACGCCCTGTGGAGTGGTGAAAACACCACATAACGTGTTTCTCGCATTAAATAGCTCGAAACGAGCGATCTCGATGATTCTGCATACTTCGGACAGAAGTCTCACCAAGATTATCGCGGAAAATGCATATCTGAGCTTGAAACCCCACAAAAACCAAGATATCGCTGGTTCTGCATATCAAACGCACTGTGGAGAGCTGAAAACACCAGATAACGTGTTTCTCGCATTAAATAACTCGAAAAGTGCGATCTCGATGATTCTGCATACTTCGGACAGAAGTCTCACCAAGATTATCGCAGAAAATGCATATCTGAGCTTGAAACCCCACGAAAACCAAGATATCGCTGGTTCTGCATATCAAACGCACTGTGGAGAGCTGAAAACACCAGATAACGTGTGTCTCGAATTAAATAGCTCGAAAGGTGCGTTCTCGATGATTCTGCATACTTCGGACAGAAGTCTCACCAAGATTATCGCAGAAAATGCATATCTGAGCTTGAAACCCCACGAAAACCAAGATATCATCGGTTCTGCATATCCAACGAACTGTGGAGTGGTCAAAACACCAGATGACGTGTTTCTCGCATTAAATAGCTCGAAAAGAGCGCTCTCGATGTTTCTGCATACTTCTGACAGATGTCTCCCCAAGCTTATCGCAGAAATTGCATATCTCAGCTTGAATCCCCTCGAAAACCAAGATATCGCTGGTTCTGCATATCAAACGCACTGTGGAGAGCTGAAAACACCAGATAACGTGTGTCTCGAATTAAATAGCTCGAAAGGTGCGTTCTCGATGATTCTGCATACTTCGGACAGAAGTCTCACCAAGATTATCGCAGAAAATGCATATCTGAGCTTGAAACCCCACGAAAACCAAGATATCATCGGTTCTGCATATCATACGCCCTGTGGAGTGGTGAAAACACCAGATAACGTGTTTCTCGCATTAAATAGCTCGAAACGATCGATCTCGATGATTAAGAATACTTCGGACAGAAGTCTCACCAATATTATCGCAGAAAATGCATATCTGAGCTTGAAACCCCACGAAAACCAAGATATCATCGGTTCTGCATATCATACGCACTGTGGAGTGGTGAAAACACCAGATAACGTGTTTCTCGCATTGAACAGCTCGAAACGAGCGATCTCGATGATTAAGCATACTTCGGACAGAAGTCTCACCAAGATTATCGCAGAAAATGCATATCTGCGCTTGAAACCCCACGAAAACCAAGATATCGCTGGTTCTGCATATCAAACGCACTGTGGAGTGGTGAAAACACCAGATAACTTGTTTCTCGCATTAAATAGCTCGAATAGAGCGATCTCGATGATTAAGCATACTTCGGACAGAAGTCTCACCAAGATTATCGCAGAAAATGCATATCTCTGCATGAAACCCCACGAAAACCAAGATATCGCCGGTTCTGCATATGAAACGCACTGTGGAGTTGTGAAAACACCAGATAACGTGTTTCTCGCATTAAATAGCTCGAAACGAGCGATCTCGATGATTAAGCATACTTCGGACAGAAGTCTCACCAAGATTATCGCAGAAATTGCATATCTCAGCTTGAAACCCCACGATAACCAAGATATCGCTGGTTCTGCATATCAAACGCGCTGTGGAGAGCTGAAAACACCAGATAACGTGTTTCTCGCATTAAATAGCTCGAAAAGTGCGATCTCGATGATTCTGCATACTTCGGACAGAAGTCTCACCAAGATTATCGCAGAAAATGCATATCTGAGCTTGAAACCCCACGAAAACCAAGATATCGCCGGTTCTGCATATCATACGCACTGTGGAGTGGTGAAAACCCCAGAAAACGTGTTTCTCGCATTAAATAGCTCGAAAAGAGCGCTCTCGATGTTTCTGCATACTTCGGACAGATGTCTCACCAAGCTTATCGTAGAAAATGCATATCTCAGCTTGAAACCCCACGAAAACCAAGATATCTCCGGTTCTGCATATCCAACGAACTGTGGAGTGGTGAAAACCCCAGAAAACGAGTTTCCCGCATTAAATATGTCGAAAAGGGCGCTCTCGATGTTTCTGCATACTTCGGACAGATGTCTCACCAAGCTTATCGTAGAAAATGCATATCTCAGCTTGAAACCCGACGAAACCAAAATATCTCCGGTTCTGCATATCCAACGCACTGTGGAGTGGTGAAAACACCAGAAAACGAGTTTCCCGCATTAAATAAGTCGAAAAGAGCGATCTTGATGTTTCTGCATACTTCGGACAGAAGTCTCACCAAGATTATCGCAGAAATTGCATATCTCAGCTTGAATCCCCACGAAAACCAAGATATCATCGGTTCTGCATATCCAACGAACTGTGGAGTGGTCAAAACACCAGATGACGTGTTTCTCGCATTAAATAGCTCGAAAAGAGCGCTCTCGATGTTTCTGCATACTTCTGACAGATGTCTCCCCAAGCTTATCGCAGAAATTGCATATCTCAGCTTGAATCCCCTCGAAAACCAAGATATCGCTGGTTCTGCATATCAAACGCACTGTGGAGAGCTGAAAACACCAGATAACGTGTGTCTCGAATTAAATAGCTCGAAAGGTGCGTTCTCGATGATTCTGCATACTTCGGACAGAAGTCTCACCAAGATTATCGCAGAAAATGCATATCTGAGCTTGAAACCCCACGAAAACCAAGATATCATCGGTTCTGCATATCATACGCCCTGTGGAGTGGTGAAAACACCAGATAACGTGTTTCTCGCATTAAATAGCTCGAAACGATCGATCTCGATGATTAAGAATACTTCGGACAGAAGTCTCACCAATATTATCGCAGAAAATGCATATCTGAGCTTGAAACCCCACGAAAACCAAGATATCATCGGTTCTGCATATCATACGCACTGTGGAGTGGTGAAAACACCAGATAACGTGTTTCTCGCATTGAACAGCTCGAAACGAGCGATCTCGATGATTAAGCATACTTCGGACAGAAGTCTCACCAAGATTATCGCAGAAAATGCATATCTGCGCTTGAAACCCCACGAAAACCAAGATATCGCTGGTTCTGCATATCAAACGCACTGTGGAGTGGTGAAAACACCAGATAACTTGTTTCTCGCATTAAATAGCTCGAATAGAGCGATCTCGATGATTAAGCATACTTCGGACAGAAGTCTCACCAAGATTATCGCAGAAAATGCATATCTCTGCATGAAACCCCACGAAAACCAAGATATCGCCGGTTCTGCATATGAAACGCACTGTGGAGTTGTGAAAACACCAGATAACGTGTTTCTCGCATTAAATAGCTCGAAACGAGCGATCTCGATGATTAAGCATACTTCGGACAGAAGTCTCACCAAGATTATCGCAGAAATTGCATATCTCAGCTTGAAACCCCACGATAACCAAGATATCGCTGGTTCTGCATATCAAACGCGCTGTGGAGAGCTGAAAACACCAGATAACGTGTTTCTCGCATTAAATAGCTCGAAAAGTGCGATCTCGATGATTCTGCATACTTCGGACAGAAGTCTCACCAAGATTATCGCAGAAAATGCATATCTGAGCTTGAAACCCCACGAAAACCAAGATATCGCCGGTTCTGCATATCATACGCACTGTGGAGTGGTGAAAACCCCAGAAAACGTGTTTCTCGCATTAAATAGCTCGAAAAGAGCGCTCTCGATGTTTCTGCATACTTCGGACAGATGTCTCACCAAGCTTATCGTAGAAAATGCATATCTCAGCTTGAAACCCCACGAAAACCAAGATATCTCCGGTTCTGCATATCCAACGAACTGTGGAGTGGTGAAAACCCCAGAAAACGAGTTTCCCGCATTAAATATGTCGAAAAGGGCGCTCTCGATGTTTCTGCATACTTCGGACAGATGTCTCACCAAGCTTATCGTGAAAATGCATATCTCAGCTTGAAACCCGACGAAACCAAAATATCTCCGGTTCTGCATATCCAACGCACTGTGGAGTGGTGAAAACACCAGAAAACGAGTTTCCCGCATTAAATAAGTCGAAAAGAGCGATCTTGATGTTTCTGCATACTTCGGACAGAAGTCTCACCAAGATTATCGCAGAAATTGCATATCTCAGCTTGAATCCCCACGAAAACCAAGATATCGCTGGTTCTGCATATCAAACGCACTGTGGAGAGCTGAAAACACCAGATAACGTGTTTCTCGCATGAAATAGCTCGAAAGGTGCGATCTCGATGATTCTGCATACTTCGGACAGAAGTCTCACCAAGATTATCGCAGAAAATGCATATCTGAGCTTGAAACCCCACAAAAACGAAGATATCGCTGGTTATGCATATCAAACGCACTGTGGAGTGGTGAAAGCACCAGATAACTTGTTTCTCGCATTAAATAGCTCGAAAAGAGCGATGTCGATGATTCTGCATACTTCGGACAGAAGTCTCACCAAGATTATCGCAGAAAATGCATATCTCAGCTTGAAACCCCACGAAAACCAAGATATCTCCGGTTCTGCATATCCAACGAACTGTGGAGTGGTGAAAACCCCAGAAAACGAGTTTCTCGCATCAAATAGGTCGAAAAGAGCGCTCTCGATGTTTCAGCATACTTCGGACTGATGTCTCACCACGCTTATCGTAGAAAATGCATATCTCAGCTTGAAACCCGACGAAAACCAAACTATCTCCGGTTCTGCATATCCAACGCACTGTGGAGTGGTGAAAACACCAGATAACGTGTTTCTCGCATTAAATAGCTCGAAACGAGCGATCTCGATGATTCTGCATACTTCGGACAGAAGTCTCACCAAGATTATCGTAAAAAATGCATATCTCAGCTTGAAACCCCACGAAAACCAAGATATCGCTGGTTCTGCATATCAAACGCACTGTGGAGTGGTGAAAACACCAGATAACGTGTTTCTCGCAATAAATAGCTCGAAAAGAGCGATCTAGATGATTCAGCATACTTCGGACAGAAGACTCACCAAGATTATCGCCGAAAATGCATATCTCAACTTGAAACCCCACGAAAACCAAAATATCTCCGGTTCTGCATATCCAACGAACTGTGGAGTGGTGAAAACCCCAGAAAACGAGCTTCTCGCATTAAATAGGTCGAAAAGAGCGCTCTCGATGTTTCTGCATACTTCGGACAGATGTCTCACCACGATTATCACAGAAAATGCATATCTCAGCTTGAAGCCCCACGAAAACCAAGATATCTCCGGTTCTGCACATCCAACGAACTGTGGTGTGGTGAAAACCCCAGAAAACGTGTTTCTCGCATTAAATAGCTCGAAAAGAGCGCTCTCGATGTTTCTGCATACTTCGGACAGATGTCTCACCAAGCTTATCGTAGAAAATGCATATCTCAGCTTGAAACCCGACGAAAACCAAAATATCTCCGGTTCTGCATATCCAACGCACTGTGGAGTGGTGAAAACACCAGAAAACGAGTTTCCCGCATTAAATATGTCGAAAAGAGCGCTCTCGATGTTTCTGCATACTTCGGACAGATGTCTCACCAAGCTTATCGTAGAAAATGCATATCTCAGCTTGAAACCCGACGAAAACCAAAATATCTCTGGTTCTGCATATCCAACGCACTGTGGAGTGGTGAAAACACCAGATAACGTGTTTCTCGCATTAAATAGCTCGAAACGATCGATCTCGATGATTAAGAATACTTCGGACAGAAGTCTCACCAATATTATCGCAGAAAATGCATATCTGAGCTTGAAACCCCACGAAAACCAAGATATCATAGGTTCTGCATATCATACGCCCTGTGGAGTGGTGAAAACACCAGATATCGTGTTTCTCGCACTAAATAGATAGAAACGAGCGATCTCGATGATTAAGCATACTTCGGACAGAAGTCTCACCAAGATTATCGCCGAAAATGCATATCTGAGCTTGAAACCCCACGAAAACCAAGATATCATCGGTTCTGCATATCATACGCACTGTGGAGTGGTGAAAACACCAGATAACGTGTTTCTCGCATTGAACAGCTCGAAACGAGCGATCTCGATGATTAAGCATACTTCGGACAGAAGTCTCACCAAGATTATCGCAGAAAATGCATATCTGAGCTTGAAACCCCACGCAAACCAAGATATCGCTGGTTCTGCATATCAAACGCACTGTGGAGTGGTGAAAACACCAGATAACTTGTTTCTCGCATTAAATAGCTCGAATAGAGCGATCTCGATGATTAAGCATACTTCGGACAGAAGTCTCACCAAGATTATCGCAGAAAATGCATATCTCTGCATGAAACCCCACGAAAACCAAGATATCGCCGGTTCTGCATATGAAACGCACTGTGGAGTTGTGAAAACACCAGATAACGTGTTTCTCGCATTAAATAGCTCGAAACGAGCGATCTCGATGATTAAGCATACTTCGGACAGAAGTCTCACCAAGATTATCGCAGAAATTGCATATCTCAGCTTGAAACCCCACGATAACCAAGATATCGCTGGTTCTGCATATCAAACGCACTGTGGAGAGCTGAAAACACCAGATAACGTGTTTCTCGCATTAAATAGCTCGAAAAGTGCGATCTCGATGATTCTGCATACTTCGGACAGAAGTCTCACCAAGATTATCGCAGAAAATGCATATCTGAGCTTGAAACCCCACGAAAACCAAGATATCGCTGGTTCTGCATATCATACGCCCTGTGGAGTGCTGAAAACACCAGATAACGTGTTTCTCGCATTAAATAGCTCGAAACGATCGATCTCGATGATTAAGAATACTTCGGACAGAAGTTTCACCAAGATTATCGCAGAAAATGCATATCTGAGCTTGAAACAACACGAAAACCAAGATATCATCGGTTCTGCATATCATACGCCCTGTGGAGTGGTGAAAACACCAGATATCGTGTTTCTCGCAATAAATAGATCGAAACGAGCGATCTCGATGATTAAGCATACTTCGGACAGAAGTCTCACCAAGATTATCGTAAAAAATGCATATCTCAGCTTGAAACCCCACGAAAACCAAGATATCGCCGGTTCTGCATATCATACGCACTGTGGAGTGGTGAAAACACCAGATAACGTGTTTCTCGCATTAAATAGCTCGAAAGGTGCGATCTCGATGATTCTGCGTACTTCGGACAGAAGACTCACCAAGATTATCGCAGAAAATGCATATCTGAGCTTGAAACAACACGAAAACCAAGATATCATCGGTTCTGCATATCATACGCCCTGTGGAGTGCTGAAAACACCAGATAACGTGTTTCTCGCATTAAATAGCTCGAATAGAGCGATCTCGATGATTAAGCATACTTCGGACAGAAGTCTCACCAAGATTATCGTAAAAAATGCATATCTCAGCTTGAAACCCCACAAAAACCAAGATATCGCTGGTTCTGTATATCAAACACACTGTGGAGTGGTGAAAACACCAGATAACGTGTTTCTCGCATTAAATAGCTCGAAAAGTGCGATCTCGATGATTCTGCATACTTCGGACAGAAGTCTCACCAAGATTATCGCAGAAAATGCATATCTGAGCTTGAAACCCCACGAAAACCAAGATATCATCGGTTCTGCATATCATACGCCCTGTGGAGTGGTGAAAACACCACATAACGTGTTTCTCGCATTAAATAGCTCGAAACGAGCGATCTCGATGATTCTGCATACTTCGGACAGAAGTCTCACCAAGATTATCGCGGAAAATGCATATCTGAGCTTGAAACCCCACAAAAACCAAGATATCGCTGGTTCTGCATATCAAACGCACTGTGGAGAGCTGAAAACACCAGATAACGTGTTTCTCGCATTAAATAACTCGAAAAGTGCGATCTCGATGATTCTGCATACTTCGGACAGAAGTCTCACCAAGATTATCGCAGAAAATGCATATCTGAGCTTGAAACCCCACGAAAACCAAGATATCGCTGGTTCTGCATATCAAACGCACTGTGGAGAGCTGAAAACACCAGATAACGTGTGTCTCGAATTAAATAGCTCGAAAGGTGCGTTCTCGATGATTCTGCATACTTCGGACAGAAGTCTCACCAAGATTATCGCAGAAAATGCATATCTGAGCTTGAAACCCCACGAAAACCAAGATATCATCGGTTCTGCATATCCAACGAACTGTGGAGTGGTCAAAACACCAGATGACGTGTTTCTCGCATTAAATAGCTCGAAAAGAGCGCTCTCGATGTTTCTGCATACTTCGGACAGATGTCTCCCCAAGCTTATCGCAGAAATTGCATATCTCAGCTTGAATCCCCTCGAAAACCAAGATATCGCTGGTTCTGCATATCAAACGCACTGTGGAGAGCTGAAAACACCAGATAACGTGTGTCTCGAATTAAATAGCTCGAAAGGTGCGTTCTCGATGATTCTGCATACTTCGGACAGAAGTCTCACCAAGATTATCGCAGAAAATGCATATCTGAGCTTGAAACCCCACGAAAACCAAGATATCATCGGTTCTGCATATCATACGCCCTGTGGAGTGGTGAAAACACCAGATAACGTGTTTCTCGCATTAAATAGCTCGAAACGATCGATCTCGATGATTAAGAATACTTCGGACAGAAGTCTCACCAATATTATCGCAGAAAATGCATATCTGAGCTTGAAACCCCACGAAAACCAAGATATCATCGGTTCTGCATATCATACGCACTGTGGAGTGGTGAAAACACCAGATAACGTGTTTCTCGCATTGAACAGCTCGAAACGAGCGATCTCGATGATTAAGCATACTTCGGACAGAAGTCTCACCAAGATTATCGCAGAAAATGCATATCTGCGCTTGAAACCCCACGAAAACCAAGATATCGCTGGTTCTGCATATCAAACGCACTGTGGAGTGGTGAAAACACCAGATAACTTGTTTCTCGCATTAAATAGCTGGAATAGAGCGATCTCGATGATTAAGCATACTTCGGACAGAAGTCTCACCAAGATTATCGCAGAAAATGCATATCTCTGCATGAAACCCCACGAAAACCAAGATATCGCCGGTTCTGCATATGAAACGCACTGTGGAGTTGTGAAAACACCAGATAACGTGTTTCTCGCATTAAATAGCTCGAAACGAGCGATCTCGATGATTAAGCATACTTCGGACAGAAGTCTCACCAAGATTATCGCAGAAATTGCATATCTCAGCTTGAAACCCCACGATAACCAAGATATCGCTGGTTCTGCATATCAAACGCACTGTGGAGAGCTGAAAACACCAGATAACGTGTTTCTCGCATTAAATAGCTCGAAAAGTGCGATCTCGATGATTCTGCATACTTCGGACAGAAGTCTCACCAAGATTATCGCAGAAAATGCATATCTGAGCTTGAAACCCCACGAAAACCAAGATATCGCTGGTTCTGCATATCAAACGCACTGTGGAGTGGTGAAAGCACCAGATAACGTGTTTCTCGCATTAAATAGCTCGAAACGATCGATCTCGATGATTAAGAATACTTCGGACAGAAGTTTCACCAAGATTATCGCAGAAAATGCATATCTGAGCTTGAAACAACACGAAAACCAAGATATCATCGGTTCTGCATATCATACGCCCTGTGGAGTGGTGAAAACACCAGATATCGTGTTTCTCGCAATAAATAGATCGAAACGAGCGATCTCGATGATTAAGCATACTTCGGACAGAAGTCTCACCAAGATTATCGTAAAAAATGCATATCTCAGCTTGAAACCCCACGAAAACCAAGATATCGCCGGTTCTGCATATCATACGCACTGTGGAGTGGTGAAAACACCAGACAACGTGTTTCTCGCATTAAATAGATCGAAATGTGCGATCTCAATGGTTCTGCATACTTCGGACAGAAGTCACACCATGATTATCGTAAAAAATGCATATCTCAGCTTGAAACCCCACGAAAACCAAGATATCTCCGGTTCTGCATATCCAACGAACTGTGGAGTGGTGAAAACCCCAGAAAACGAGTTTCTCGCATCAAATAGGTCGAAAAGAGCGCTCTCGATGTTTCTGCATACTTCGGACAGATGTCTCACCACGATTATCACAGAAAATGCATATCTCAGCTTGAAGCCCCACGAAAACCAAGATATCTCCGGTTCTGCACATCCAACGAACTGTGGTGTGGTGAAAACTCCAGAAAACGTGTTTCTCGCATTAAATAGCTCGAAAAGAGCGCTCTCGATGTTTCTGCATACTTCGGACAGATGTCTCACCAAGCTTATCGTAGAAAATGCATATCTCAGCTTGAAACCCGACGAAAACCAAAATATCTCCGGTTCTGCATATCCAACGCACTGTGGAGTGGTGAAAACACCAGAAAACGAGTTTCCCGCATTAAATATGTCGAAAAGAGCGCTCTCGATGTTTCTGCATACTTCGGACAGATGTCTCACCAAGCTTATCGTAGAAAATGCATATCTCAGCTTGAAACCCGACGAAAACCAAAATATCTCTGGTTCTGCATATCCAACGCACTGTGGAGTGGTGAAAACACCAGATAACGTGTTTCTCGCATTAAATAGCTCGAAACGATCGATCTCGATGATTAAGAATACTTCGGACAGAAGTCTCACCAATATTATCGCAGAAAATGCATATCTGAGCTTGAAACCCCACGAAAACCAAGATATCATAGGTTCTGCATATCATACGCCCTGTGGAGTGGTGAAAACACCAGATATCGTGTTTCTCGCACTAAATAGATAGAAACGAGCGATCTCGATGATTAAGCATACTTCGGACAGAAGTCTCACCAAGATTATCGCCGAAAATGCATATCTGAGCTTGAAACCCCACGAAAACCAAGATATCATCGGTTCTGCATATCATACGCACTGTGGAGTGGTGAAAACACCAGATAACGTGTTTCTCGCATTGAACAGCTCGAAACGAGCGATCTCGATGATTAAGCATACTTCGGACAGAAGTCTCACCAAGATTATCGCAGAAATTGCATATCTCAGCTTGAAACCCCACGATAACCAAGATATCGCTGGTTCTGCATATCAAACGCACTGTGGAGAGCTGAAAACACCAGATAACGTGTTTCTCGCATTAAATAGCTCGAAAAGTGCGATCTCGATGATTCTGCATACTTCGGACAGAAGTCTCACCAAGATTATCGCAGAAAATGCATATCTGAGCTTGAAACCCCACGAAAACCAAGATATCGCTGGTTCTGCATATCAAACGCACTGTGGAGTGGTGAAAGCACCAGATAACGTGTTTCTCGCATTAAATAGCTCGAAACGATCGATCTCGATGATTAAGAATACTTCGGACAGAAGTTTCACCAAGATTATCGCAGAAAATGCATATCTGAGCTTGAAACAACACGAAAACCAAGATATCATCGGTTCTGCATATCATACGCCCTGTGGAGTGGTGAAAACACCAGATATCGTGTTTCTCGCAATAAATAGATCGAAACGAGCGATCTCGATGATTAAGCATACTTCGGACAGAAGTCTCACCAAGATTATCGTAAAAAATGCATATCTCAGCTTGAAACCCCACGAAAACCAAGATATCGCCGGTTCTGCATATCATACGCACTGTGGAGTGGTGAAAACACCAGACAACGTGTTTCTCGCATTAAATAGATCGAAATGTGCGATCTCAATGGTTCTGCATACTTCGGACAGATGTCTCACCAAGCTTATCGTAGAAAATGCATATCTCAGCTTGAAACCCCACGAAAACCAAGATATCTCCGGTTCTGCATATCCAACGAACTGTGGAGTGGTGAAAACCCCAGAAAACGAGTTTCCCGCATTAAATATGTCGAAAAGGGCGCTCTCGATGTTTCTGCATACTTCGGACAGATGTCTCACCAAGCTTATCGTAGAAAATGCATATCTCAGCTTGAAACCCGACGAAACCAAAATATCTCCGGTTCTGCATATCCAACGCACTGTGGAGTGGTGAAAACACCAGAAAACGAGTTTCCCGCATTAAATAAGTCGAAAAGAGCGATCTTGATGTTTCTGCATACTTCGGACAGAAGTCTCACCAAGATTATCGCAGAAATTGCATATCTCAGCTTGAATCCCCACGAAAACCAAGATATCGCTGGTTCTGCATATCAAACGCACTGTGGAGAGCTGAAAACACCAGATAACGTGTTTCTCGCATTAAATAGCTCGAAAGGTGCGATCTCGATGATTCTGCATACTTCGGACAGAAGTCTCACCAAGATTATCGCAGAAAATGCATATCTGAGCTTGAAACCCCACAAAAACCAAGATATCGCTGGTTATGCATATCAAAAGCACTGTGGAGTGGTGAAAGCACCAGATAACTTGTTTCTCGCATTAAATAGCTCGAAAAGAGCGATGTCGATGATTCTGCATACTTCGGACAGAAGTCTCACCAAGAATATCGCAGAAAATGCATATCTCAGCTCGAAACCCCACGAAAACCAAGATATCTCCGGTTCTGCATATCCAACGAACTGTGGAGTGGTGAAAACCCCAGAAAACGAGTTTCTCGCATCAAATAGGTCGAAAAGAGCGCTCTCGATGTTTCTGCATACTTCGGACTGATGTCTCACCACGCTTATCGTAGAAAATGCATATCTCAGCTTGAAACCCGACGAAAACCAAACTATCTCCGGTTCTGCATATCCAACGCACTGTGGAGTGGTGAAAACACCAGATAACGTGTTTCTCGCATTAAATAGCTCGAAACGAGCGATTTCGATGATTCTGCATACTTCGGACAGAAGTCTCACCAAGATTATCGTAAAAAATGCATATCTCAGCTTGAAACCCCACGAAAACCAAGATATCGCTGGTTCTGCATATCAAACGCACTGTGGAGTGGTGAAAACACCAGATAACGTGTTTCTCGCAATAAATAGCTCGAAAAGAGCGATCTAGATGATTCAGCATACTTCGGACAGAAGACTCACCAAGATTATCGCAGAAAATGCATATCTCAGCTTGAAACCCCACGAAAACCAAAATATCTCCGGTTCTGCATATCCAACGAACTGTGGAGTGGTGAAAACCCCAGAAAACGAGCTTCTCGCATTAAATAGGTCGAAAAGAGCGCTCTCGATGTTTCTGCATACTTCGGACAGATGTCTCACCACGATTATCACAGAAAATGCATATCTCAGCTTGAAGCCCCACGAAAACCAAGATATCTCCGGTTCTGCACATCCAACGAACTGTGGTGTGGTGAAAACCCCAGAAAACGTGTTTCTCGCATTAAATAGCTCGAAAAGAGCGCTCTCGATGTTTCTGCATACTTCGGACAGATGTCTCACAAAGCTTATCGTAGAAAATGCATATCTCAGCTTGAAACCCGACGAAAACCAAAATATCTCCGGTTCTGCATATCCAACGCACTGTGGAGTGGTGAAAACACCAGAAAACGAGTTTCCCGCATTAAATATGTCGAAAAGAGCGCTCTCGATGTTTCTGCATACTTCGGACAGATGTCTCACCAAGCTTATCGTAGAAAATGCATATCTCAGCTTGAAACCCGACGAAAACCAAAATATCTCTGGTTCTGCATATCCAACGCACTGTGGAGTGGTGAAAACACCAGATAACGTGTTTCTCGCATTAAATAGCTCGAAACGAACGATCTCGATGATTCTGCATACTTCGGACAGAAGTCACACCTAGATTATCGTAAAAAATGCATATCTCAGCTTGAAACCCAACGAAAACCAAGATATCGCTGGTTCTGCATATCAAACGCACTGTGGAGTGGTGAAAACACCAGATAACGTGTTTCTCGCATTAAATAGCTCGAAAAGATCGATCTAGATGATTCAGCATACTTCGGACAGAAGTCTCACCAAGATTATCGCAGAAAATGCATATCTCAGCTTGATACCCCACGAAAACCAAGATATCGCCGGTTCTGCATATCATACGCACTGTGGAGTGGTGAAAACACCAGACAACGTGTTTCTCGCATTAAATATATCGAAATGTGCGATCTCGATGGTTCTGCATACTTCGGACAGAAGTCACACCATGATTATCGTAGAAAATGCATATCTCAGCTTGAAACCCGACGAAAACCAAACTATCTCCGGTTCTGCATATCCAACGCACTGTGGAGTGGTGAAAACACCAGATAACGTGTTTCTCGCATTAAATAGCTCGAAACGAGCGATTTCGATGATTCTGCATACTTCGGACAGAAGTCTCACCAAGATTATCGTAAAAAATGCATATCTCAGCTTGAAACCCCACGAAAACCAAGATATCGCTGGTTCTGCATATCAAACGCACTGTGGAGTGGTGAAAACACCAGATAACGTGTTTCTCGCAATAAATAGCTCGAAAAGAGCGATCTAGATGATTCAGCATACTTCGGACAGAAGACTCACCAAGATTATCGCAGAAAATGCATATCTCAGCTTGAAACCCCACGAAAACCAAAATATCTCCGGTTCTGCATATCCAACGAACTGTGGAGTGGTGAAAACCCCAGAAAACGAGCTTCTCGCATTAAATAGGTCGAAAAGAGCGCTCTCGATGTTTCTGCATACTTCGGACAGATGTCTCACCACGATTATCACAGAAAATGCATATCTCAGCTTGAAGCCCCACGAAAACCAAGATATCTCCGGTTCTGCACATCCAACGAACTGTGGTGTGGTGAAAACCCCAGAAAACGTGTTTCTCGCATTAAATAGCTCGAAAAGAGCGCTCTCGATGTTTCTGCATACTTCGGACAGATGTCTCACAAAGCTTATCGTAGAAAATGCATATCTCAGCTTGAAACCCGACGAAAACCAAAATATCTCCGGTTCTGCATATCCAACGCACTGTGGAGTGGTGAAAACACCAGAAAACGAGTTTCCCGCATTAAATATGTCGAAAAGAGCGCTCTCGATGTTTCTGCATACTTCGGACAGATGTCTCACCAAGCTTATCGTAGAAAATGCATATCTCAGCTTGAAACCCGACGAAAACCAAAATATCTCTGGTTCTGCATATCCAACGCACTGTGGAGTGGTGAAAACACCAGATAACGTGTTTCTCGCATTAAATAGCTCGAAACGAACGATCTCGATGATTCTGCATACTTCGGACAGAAGTCACACCTAGATTATCGTAAAAAATGCATATCACAGCTTGAAACCCCACGAAAACCAAGATATCGCTGGTTCTGCATATCAAACGCACTGTGGAGAGGTGAAAACACCAGATAACGTGTTTCTCGCATTAAATAGCTCGAATAGAGCGATCTCGATGGTTAAGCATACTTCTGACAGAAGTCGCACCAATATTATCGCAGAAAATGCATACCTCAGGATGAAAACCGATGAAAACCAAGATTTCGCTATTTCTGCATATCAAACGCACTGTGGAGTGGTCAAAACAACAGATGACGTGTTTCTCGCATTAAATAGCTCGAAACGAACGATCTCGATGATTCTGCATACTTCGGACAGAAGTCTCACCTAGATTATCGTAAAAAATGCATATCTCAGCTTGAAACCCCACGAAAACCAAGATATCGCTGGTTCTGCATATCAAACGCACTGTGGAGTGGTGAAAACACCAGATAACGTGTTTCTCGCATTAAATAGCTCGAAAAGATCGATCTAGATGATTCAGCATACTTCGGACAGAAGTCTCACCAAGATTATCGCAGAAAATGCATATCTCAGCTTGATACCCCACGAAAACCAAGATATCGCCGGTTCTGCATATCATACGCACTGTGGAGTGGTGAAAACACCAGACAACGTGTTTCTCGCATTAAATAGATCGAAATGTGCGATCTCGATGGTTCTGCATACTTCGGACAGAAGTCACACCATGATTATCGTAAAAAATGCATATCACAGCTTGAAACCCCACGAAAACCAAGATATCGCTGGTTCTGCATATCAAACGCACTGTGGAGTGGTGAAAACACCAGATAACGTGTTTCTCGCATTAAATAGGTCGAAAAGAGCGATCTTGATGTTGCTGCATACTTCGGACAGAGGTCTCACAAAGATTATCACAGAAAATGCATATCTCAGCTTGAAACCCCACGAAAACCAAGATATCTCCGGTTCTGCACATCCAACGAACTGTGGTGTGGTGAAAATCCCAGAAAACGTGTTTCTCGCATTAAATAGCTCGAAAAGAGCGCTCTCGATGTTTCTGCATACTTCGGACAGATGTCTCACCAAGCTTATCGTAGAAAATGCATATCTCAGCTTGAAACCCGACGAAAACTAAAATATCTCCGTTTCTGCATATCCAACGCACTGTGGAGTGGTGAAAACACCAGAAAACGAGTTTCCCGCATTAAATATGTCGAAAAGAGCGCTCTCGATGTTTCTGCATACTTCGGACAGATGTCTCACCAAGCTTATCGTAGAAAATGCATATCTCAGCTTGAAACCCGACGAAAATCAAAATATCTCCGGTTCTGCATATCCAACGCACTGTGGAGTGGTGAAAACACCAGATAACGTGTTTCTCGCATTAAATAGCTCGAAACGAGCGATCTCGATGAATCTTTATACTTCGGACAGAAGTCTCACCAAGATTATCGCAGAAAATGCATATCTGAGCTTCAAACCCCACGAAAACCAAGATATCGCTGGTTCTGCATATCAAACGCACTGTGGAGAGCTGAAAACACCAGATAACGCGTTTCTCGCATTAAATAGCTCGAAAAGTGCGATCTCGATGATTCTGCATACTTCGGACGGAAGTCTCACCAAGATTATCGGAGAAAATGCATATCTGAGCTTGAAACCCCACGAAATACCAAGATATCGCTGGTTCTGCATATCAAACGCACTGTGGAGTGCTGAAAACACCAGATAACGTGTTTCTCGCATTAAATAGCTCGAATAGAGCGATCTCGATGGTTAAGCATACTTCTGACAGAAGTCGCACCAATATTATCGCAGAAAATGCATACCTCAGGATGAAAACCGATGAAAACCAAGATTTCGCTATTTCTGCATATCAAACGCACTGTGGAGTGGTCAAAACAACAGATGACGTGTTTCTCGCATTAAATAGCTCGAAACGAACGATCTCGATGATTCTGCATACTTCGGACAGAAGTCTCACCTAGATTATCGTAAAAAATGCATATCTCAGCTTGAAACCCCACGAAAACCAATATATCGCTGGTTCTGCATATCAAACGCACTGTGGAGTGGTGAAAACACCAGATAACGTGTTTCTCGCATTAAATAGCTCGAAAAGATCGATCTAGATGATTCAGCATACTTCGGACAGAAGTCTCACCAAGATTATCGCAGAAAATACATATCTCAGCTTGATACCCCACGAAAACCAAGATATCGCCGGTTCTGCATATCATACGCACTGTGGAGTGGTGAAAACACCAGACAGCGTGTTTCTCGCATTAAATAGATCGAAATGTGCGATCTCGATGGTTCTGCATACTTCGGACAGAAGTCACACCATGATTATCGTAAAAAATGCATATCACAGCTTGAAACCCCACGAAAACCAAGATATCGCTGGTTCTGCATATCAAACGCACTGTGGAGTGGTGAAAACACCAGATAACGTGTTTCTCGCATTAAATAGGTCGAAAAGAGCGATCTTGATGTTGCTGCATACTTCGGACAGAGGTCTCACCAAGATTATCACAGAAAATGCATATCTCAGCTTGAAACCCCACGAAAACCAAGATATCTCCGGTTCTGCACATCCAACGAACTGTGGTGTGGTGAAAACCCCAGAAAACGTGTTTCTCGCATTAAATAGCTCGAAAAGAGCGCTCTCGATGTTTCTGCATACTTCGGACAGATGTCTCACCAAGCTTATCGTAGAAAATGCATATCTCAGCTTGAAACCCGACGAAAACCAAAATATCTCCGTTTCTGCATATCCAACGCACTGTGGAGTGGTGAAAACACCAGAAAACGAGTTTCCCGCATTAAATATGTCGAAAAGAGCGCTCTCGATGTTTCTGCATACTTCGGATAGATGTCTCACCAAGCTTATCGTAGAAAATGCATATCTCAGCTTGAAACCCGACGAAAATCAAAATATCTCCGGTTCTGCATATCCAACGCACTGTGGAATGTTGAAAACACCAGAAAACTTGTTTTTTCGCATTAAATAGCTCGAAACGAGCGATCTAGATGATTCTGCATACTTCTGACTGAAGTCTCACCAATATTATCGCTGAAAATGCATATCTCAGCTTGAACACTCACGAAAATCAAGATGTTGCCGGTACTGCATATCAAACGAACTGTGGAGTCGTGAAAACAACCAGATAACGTGTTTGTCGCATGAAATAGCTCGAAAAGAGCGATCCCGATGATTCTGCATACTTCTGACAGAAGTCTCACCAAGAATTACGTAGAAAATGCATATCTCAGGATGATACCCGTCGAAAGCCAAGATGTCGCCGGTTCTGCATGTCAAACGTACTGTGGGGTGGTGAATACACCAGAAAACGTGTTTCTCGCATTAAATAGCTCGAAAAGAGCGATCTAGATGATACTGCATACTTCTGACAGAAGACTCATCAAGATTATCGCAGAAAATGCATATCTCAGCGGGAAACACCACGAAAATCAAGATATCGCCGGTTCTGCATATCAAACGCACTGTGGAATGTTGAAAACACCAGAAAACTTGTTTTTTCGCATTAGATAGCTCGAAACGAGCGATCTAGATGATTCTGCATACTTCTGACTGAAGTCTCACCAATATTATAGCAGAAAATGCATATCTCATCTTGAAATCTCACGAAAATCAAGATGTCGCCTGTTCTGCATGTCAGACGTACTGTGGAGTGGTGAAAACACCAGAAAACTTGTTTTTTCGCATTAAATAGATCGAAACGAGAGATCTAGATGATTCTGCATACTTCTGACAGAAGACTCACCAAGATTATCGCAGAAAATGCATATTTCAGCTGGAAACACCACGAAAATCAAGATATCGCCGGTTCTGCATATCAAACGCACTGTGGAATGTTGGAAACACCAGAAAACTTGTTTTGTCGCAGTAAGTAGCTCGAAACGAGCGTTCTCGAAGATTCTGCATACTTGTGACAGAAGTCTCACCAAGATTATCGTAGAAAATGCATATCTCAGCTTGAAACCTCACGAAAACCAAGTTATCTCCGGTTCTGCACATCAAACGTGCTGTGGAGTGGTGAAAACACCAGATAACGTGTTTCTCGCATTAAATAGCTCGAAAAGAGGGATCTCGGTGATTCTGCATACTTCTGACAGAAGACTCCCCAAGATTATCGCAGAAAATGCATATCTCAGCTGGAAACACCACGAAAATCAAGATATCGCCGGTTCTGCATATCAAACGCACTGTGGAATTTTGAAAACACCAGAAAAGTTGTTTTTTCGCATTAAATAGCTCGAAACAAGCGATCTAGATGATTTTGCATACCTCTGACTGCAGTCTCACCAATATTATCGCAGAAAATGCATATCTCAGCTTGAAACCTCACGAAAAGCAAGATATCGCCGGTTCTGCATATCAAACGCACTGTGGAATGTTGAAAACACCAGAAAACTTGTTTTTTCGCATTAAATAGCTCAAAACGAGAGATCTAGATGATTCTGCATACTTCTGACAGAAGACTCACCAAGATTATCGCAGAAAATGAATATTTCAGCTGGAAACACCACGAAAATCAAGATATCGCCGGTTCTGCATATCAAACGCAGGGTGGAATGTTGGAAACACCAGAAAGCTTGTTTTGTCGCAGTAAGTAGCTCGAAACGAGCGATCTAGATGATTCTGCATACTTCTGACTGAAGTCTCACCACGCTTATCGTAGAAAATGCATATCTCAGCTTGAAACCCGACGAAACCAAAATATCTCCGGTTCTGCATATCCAACGCACTGTGGAGTGGTGAAAACACCAGAAAACGAGATTCCCGCATTAAATAAGTCGAAAAGAGCGATCTTGATGTTTCAGCATACTTCGGACAGAAGTCTCACCAAGATTATCGCAGAAATTGCATATCTCAGCTTGAATCCCCACGAAAACCAAGATATCGCTGGTTCTGCATATCAAACGCACTGTGGAGAGCTGAAAACACCAGATAACGTGTTTCTCGCATTAAATAGCTCGAAAGGTGCGATCTCGATGATTCTGCATACTTCGGACAGAAGTCTCACCAAGATTATCGCAGAAAATGCATATCTGAGCTTGAAACCCCACAAAAACCAAGATATCGCTGGTTATGCATATCAAAAGCACTGTGGAGTGGTGAAAGCACCAGATAACTTGTTTCTCGCATTAAATAGCTCGAAAAGAGCGATGTCGATGATTCTGCATACTTCGGACAGAAGTCTCACCAAGAATATCGCAGAAAATGCATATCTCAGCTCGAAACCCCACGAAAACCAAGATATCTCCGGTTCTGCATATCCAACGAACTGTGGAGTGGTGAAAACCCCAGAAAACGAGTTTCCCGCATTAAATATGTCGAAAAGGGCGCGCTCGATGTTTCTGCATACTTCGGACAGATGTCTCACCAAGCTTATCGTAGAAAATGCATATCTCAGCTTGAAACCCGACGAAACCAAAATATCTCCGGTTCTGCATATCCAACGCACTGTGGAGTGGTGAAAACACCAGAAAACGAGTTTCCCGCATTAAATAAGTCGAAAAGAGCGATCTTGATGTTTCTGCATACTTCGGACAGAAGTCTCACCAAGATTATCGCAGAAATTGCATATCTCAGCTTGAATCCCCACGAAAACCAAGATATCGCTGGTTCTGCATATCAAACGCACTGTGGAGAGCTGAAAACACCAGATAACGTGTTTCTCGCATTAAATAGCTCGAAAGGTGCGATCTCGATGATTCTGCATACTTCGGACAGAAGTCTCACCAAGATTATCGCAGAAAATGCATATCTGAGCTTGAAACCCCACAAAAACCAAGATATCGCTGGTTATGCATATCAAAAGCACTGTGGAGTGGTGAAAGCACCAGATAACTTGTTTCTCGCATTAAATAGCTCGAAAAGAGCGATGTCGATGATTCTGCATACTTCGGACAGAAGTCTCACCAAGAATATCGCAGAAAATGCATATCTCAGCTCGAAACCCCACGAAAACCAAGATATCTCCGGTTCTGCATATCCAACGAACTGTGGAGTGGTGAAAACCCCAGAAAACGAGTTTCTCGCATCAAATAGGTCGAAAAGAGCGCTCTCGATGTTTCTGCATACTTCGGACTGATGTCTCACCACGCTTATCGTAGAAAATGCATATCTCAGCTTGAAACCCGACGAAAACCAAACTATCTCCGGTTCTGCATATCCAACGCACTGTGGAGTGGTGAAAACACCAGATAACGTGTTTCTCGCATTAAATAGCTCGAAACGAGCGATTTCGATGATTCTGCATACTTCGGACAGAAGTCTCACCAAGATTATCGTAAAAAATGCATATCTCAGCTTGAAACCCCACGAAAACCAAGATATCGCTGGTTCTGCATATCAAACGCACTGTGGAGTGGTGAAAACACCAGATAACGTGTTTCTCGCAATAAATAGCTCGAAAAGAGCGATCTAGATGATTCAGCATACTTCGGACAGAAGACTCACCAAGATTATCGCAGAAAATGCATATCTCAGCTTGAAACCCCACGAAAACCAAAATATCTCCGGTTCTGCATATCCAACGAACTGTGGAGTGGTGAAAACCCCAGAAAACGAGCTTCTCGCATTAAATAGGTCGAAAAGAGCGCTCTCGATGTTTCTGCATACTTCGGACAGATGTCTCACCACGATTATCACAGAAAATGCATATCTCAGCTTGAAGCCCCACGAAAACCAAGATATCTCCGGTTCTGCACATCCAACGAACTGTGGTGTGGTGAAAACCCCAGAAAACGTGTTTCTCGCATTAAATAGCTCGAAAAGAGCGCTCTCGATGTTTCTGCATACTTCGGACAGATGTCTCACAAAGCTTATCGTAGAAAATGCATATCTCAGCTTGAAACCCGACGAAAACCAAAATATCTCCGGTTCTGCATATCCAACGCACTGTGGAGTGGTGAAAACACCAGAAAACGAGTTTCCCGCATTAAATATGTCGAAAAGAGCGCTCTCGATGTTTCTGCATACTTCGGACAGATGTCTCACCAAGCTTATCGTAGAAAATGCATATCTCAGCTTGAAACCCGACGAAAACCAAAATATCTCTGGTTCTGCATATCCAACGCACTGTGGAGTGGTGAAAACACCAGATAACGTGTTTCTCGCATTAAATAGCTCGAAACGAACGATCTCGATGATTCTGCATACTTCGGACAGAAGTCACACCTAGATTATCGTAAAAAATGCATATCTCAGCTTGAAACCCAACGAAAACCAAGATATCGCTGGTTCTGCATATCAAACGCACTGTGGAGTGGTGAAAACACCAGATAACGTGTTTCTCGCATTAAATAGCTCGAAAAGATCGATCTAGATGATTCAGCATACTTCGGACAGAAGTCTCACCAAGATTATCGCAGAAAATGCATATCTCAGCTTGATACCCCACGAAAACCAAGATATCGCCGGTTCTGCATATCATACGCACTGTGGAGTGGTGAAAACACCAGACAACGTGTTTCTCGCATTAAATAGATCGAAATGTGCGATCTCGATGGTTCTGCATACTTCGGACAGAAGTCACACCATGATTATCGTAAAAAATGCATATCACAGCTTGAAACCCCACGAAAACCAAGATATCGCTGGTTCTGCATATCAAACGCACTGTGGAGAGGTGAAAACACCAGATAACGTGTTTCTCGCATTAAATAGCTCGAATAGAGCGATCTCGATGGTTAAGCATACTTCTGACAGAAGTCGCACCAATATTATCGCAGAAAATGCATACCTCAGGATGAAAACCGATGAAAACCAAGATTTCGCTATTTCTGCATATCAAACGCACTGTGGAGTGGTCAAAACAACAGATGACGTGTTTCTCGCATTAAATAGCTCGAAACGAACGATCTCGATGATTCTGCATACTTCGGACAGAAGTCTCACCTAGATTATCGTAAAAAATGCATATCTCAGCTTGAAACCCCACGAAAACCAAGATATCGCTGGTTCTGCATATCAAACGCACTGTGGAGTGGTGAAAACACCAGATAACGTGTTTCTCGCATTAAATAGCTCGAAAAGATCGATCTAGATGATTCAGCATACTTCGGACAGAAGTCTCACCAAGATTATCGCAGAAAATGCATATCTCAGCTTGATACCCCACGAAAACCAAGATATCGCCGGTTCTGCATATCATACGCACTGTGGAGTGGTGAAAACACCAGACAACGTGTTTCTCGCATTAAATAGATCGAAATGTGCGATCTCGATGGTTCTGCATACTTCGGACAGAAGTCACACCATGATTATCGTAAAAAATGCATATCACAGCTTGAAACCCCACGAAAACCAAGATATCGCTGGTTCTGCATATCAAACGCACTGTGGAGTGGTGAAAACACCAGATAACGTGTTTCTCGCATTAAATAGGTCGAAAAGAGCGATCTTGATGTTGCTGCATACTTCGGACAGAGGTCTCACCAAGATTATCACAGAAAATGCATATCTCAGCTTGAAACCCCACGAAAACCAAGATATCTCCGGTTCTGCACATCCAACGAACTGTGGTGTGGTGAAAATCCCAGAAAACGTGTTTCTCGCATTAAATAGCTCGAAAAGAGCGCTCTCGATGTTTCTGCATACTTCGGACAGATGTCTCACCAAGCTTATCGTAGAAAATGCATATCTCAGCTTGAAACCCGACGAAAACTAAAATATCTCCGTTTCTGCATATCCAACGCACTGTGGAGTGGTGAAAACACCAGAAAACGAGTTTCCCGCATTAAATATGTCGAAAAGAGCGCTCTCGATGTTTCTGCATACTTCGGACAGATGTCTCACCAAGCTTATCGTAGAAAATGCATATCTCAGCTTGAAACCCGACGAAAATCAAAATATCTCCGGTTCTGCATATCCAACGCACTGTGGAGTGGTGAAAACACCAGATAACGTGTTTCTCGCATTAAATAGCTCGAAACGAGCGATCTCGATGAATCTTTATACTTCGGACAGAAGTCTCACCAAGATTATCGCAGAAAATGCATATCTGAGCTTCAAACCCCACGAAAACCAAGATATCGCTGGTTCTGCATATCAAACGCACTGTGGAGAGCTGAAAACACCAGATAACGCGTTTCTCGCATTAAATAGCTCGAAAAGTGCGATCTCGATGATTCTGCATACTTCGGACGGAAGTCTCACCAAGATTATCGGAGAAAATGCATATCTGAGCTTGAAACCCCACGAAAACCAAGATATCGCTGGTTCTGCATATCAAACGCACTGTGGAGTGCTGAAAACACCAGATAACGTGTTTCTCGCATTAAATAGCTCGAATAGAGCGATCTCGATGGTTAAGCATACTTCTGACAGAAGTCGCACCAATATTATCGCAGAAAATGCATACCTCAGGATGAAAACCGATGAAAACCAAGATTTCGCTATTTCTGCATATCAAACGCACTGTGGAGTGGTCAAAACAACAGATGACGTGTTTCTCGCATTAAATAGCTCGAAACGAACGATCTCGATGATTCTGCATACTTCGGACAGAAGTCTCACCTAGATTATCGTAAAAAATGCATATCTCAGCTTGAAACCCCACGAAAACCAATATATCGCTGGTTCTGCATATCAAACGCACTGTGGAGTGGTGAAAACACCAGATAACGTGTTTCTCGCATTAAATAGCTCGAAAAGATCGATCTAGATGATTCAGCATACTTCGGACAGAAGTCTCACCAAGATTATCGCAGAAAATACATATCTCAGCTTGATACCCCACGAAAACCAAGATATCGCCGGTTCTGCATATCATACGCACTGTGGAGTGGTGAAAACACCAGACAGCGTGTTTCTCGCATTAAATAGATCGAAATGTGCGATCTCGATGGTTCTGCATACTTCGGACAGAAGTCACACCATGATTATCGTAAAAAATGCATATCACAGCTTGAAACCCCACGAAAACCAAGATATCGCTGGTTCTGCATATCAAACGCACTGTGGAGTGGTGAAAACACCAGATAACGTGTTTCTCGCATTAAATAGGTCGAAAAGAGCGATCTTGATGTTGCTGCATACTTCGGACAGAGGTCTCACCAAGATTATCACAGAAAATGCATATCTCAGCTTGAAACCCCACGAAAACCAAGATATCTCCGGTTCTGCACATCCAACGAACTGTGGTGTGGTGAAAACCCCAGAAAACGTGTTTCTCGCATTAAATAGCTCGAAAAGAGCGCTCTCGATGTTTCTGCATACTTCGGACAGATGTCTCACCAAGCTTATCGTAGAAAATGCATATCTCAGCTTGAAACCCGACGAAAACCAAAATATCTCCGTTTCTGCATATCCAACGCACTGTGGAGTGGTGAAAACATCAGAAAACGAGTTTCCCGCATTAAATATGTCGAAAAGAGCGCTCTCGATGTTTCTGCATACTTCGGATAGATGTCTCACCAAGCTTATCGTAGAAAATGCATATCTCAGCTTGAAACCCGACGAAAATCAAAATATCTCCGGTTCTGCATATCCAACGCACTGTGGAATGTTGAAAACACCAGAAAACTTGTTTTTTCGCATTAAATAGCTCGAAACGAGCGATCTAGATGATTCTGCATACTTCTGACTGAAGTCTCACCAATATTATCGCTGAAAATGCATATCTCAGCTTGAACACTCACGAAAATCAAGATGTTGCCGGTACTGCATATCAAACGAACTGTGGAGTCGTGAAAACAACCAGATAACGTGTTTGTCGCATGAAATAGCTCGAAAAGAGCGATCCCGATGATTCTGCATACTTCTGACAGAAGTCTCACCAAGAATATCGTAGAAAATGCATATCTCAGGATGATACCCGTCGAAAGCCAAGATGTCGCCGGTTCTGCATGTCAAACGTACTGTGGGGTGGTGAATACACCAGAAAACGTGTTTCTCGCATTAAATAGCTCGAAAAGAGCGATCTAGATGATACTGCATACTTCTGACAGAAGACTCATCAAGATTATCGCAGAAAATGCATATCTCAGCGGGAAACACCACGAAAATCAAGATATCGCCGGTTCTGCATATCAAACGCACTGTGGAATGTTGAAAACACCAGAAAACTTGTTTTTTCGCATTAGATAGCTCGAAACGAGCGATCTAGATGATTCTGCATACTTCTGACTGAAGTCTCACCAATATTATAGCAGAAAATGCATATCTCATCTTGAAATCTCACGAAAATCAAGATGTCGCCTGTTCTGCATGTCAGACGTACTGTGGAGTGGTGAAAACACCAGAAAACTTGTTTTTTCGCATTAAATAGATCGAAACGAGAGATCTAGATGATTCTGCATACTTCTGACAGAAGACTCACCAAGATTATCGCAGAAAATGCATATTTCAGCTGGAAACACCACGAAAATCAAGATATCGCCGGTTCTGCATATCAAACGCACTGTGGAATGTTGGAAACACCAGAAAACTTGTTTTGTCGCAGTAAGTAGCTCGAAACGAGCGTTCTCGAAGATTCTGCATACTTGTGACAGAAGTCTCACCAAGATTATCGTAGAAAATGCATATCTCAGCTTGAAACCTCACGAAAACCAAGTTATCTCCGGTTCTGCACATCAAACGTGCTGTGGAGTGGTGAAAACACCAGATAACGTGTTTCTCGCATTAAATAGCTCGAAAAGAGGGATCTCGGTGATTCTGCATACTTCTGACAGAAGACTCCCCAAGATTATCGCAGAAAATGCATATCTCAGCTGGAAACACCACGAAAATCAAGATATCGCCGGTTCTGCATATCAAACGCACTGTGGAATTTTGAAAACACCAGAAAAGTTGTTTTTTCGCATTAAATAGCTCGAAACAAGCGATCTAGATGATTTTGCATACCTCTGACTGCAGTCTCACCAATATTATCGCAGAAAATGCATATCTCAGCTTGAAACCTCACGAAAATCAAGATATCGCCGGTTCTGCATATCAAACGCACTGTGGAATGTTGAAAACACCAGAAAACTTGTTTTTTCGCATTAAATAGCTCAAAACGAGAGATCTAGATGATTCTGCATACTTCTGACAGAAGACTCACCAAGATTATCGCAGAAAATGAATATTTCAGCTGGAAACACCACGAAAATCAAGATATCGCCGGTTCTGCATATCAAACGCAGGGTGGAATGTTGGAAACACCAGAAAGCTTGTTTTGTCGCAGTAAGTAGCTCGAAACGAGCGATCTAGATGATTCTGCATACTTCTGACTGAAGTCTCACCAATATTATCGCATAATATCATATATCAGCTTGAAACCTCACGAAAATCAAGATGTCGCCGGTTCTGCAAATCAAACGCACTGTGGAGTGGTGACAACAACCAGATAACGTGTTTCTCGCATTAAATAGCTCGAAAAGAGCGATCCCGATGATTCTGCATACTTCTGACAGAAGTCTCACCAAGATTCTCGCAGAAAATGCATATCTCAGCTTGAAACCTCACGAAAACCAAGTTATCTCCGGTTCTGCACATCAAACGTACTGTCGAGTTGTGAAAACACCAGAAAACGTGTTTCTCGCATTAAGTAGCTCGAACAGAGCGTTCTCGAAGTTTCTGCATACTTCTGACAGAAGTCTCACCAAGATTATCGTAGAAAATGCATATCTCAGCTTGAAACCCGACGAAATCCAAGATGTCGCCGGTTCTGCATATCAAACGCACTGTGGAGTGGTGAAAACACCAGAAAACGTGTTTTTCGCATTCAAAAGCACGAAAACAGCGATTTCGGTGATTCTGCACACTTGTAACAGCAGAACCGTGAAGATTATCAGTGAAAATGCATATCTCAGCTGGAAACCCAACGATACCGAAGATATCGCAGTTTCCGCATGTCAAACGCTCTGTGGCGTGCTGAAAACACCAGAAAACGTGTCTTTCGCATTCAACAGCACGATAACAGCGATTTCTGTGATTCTGCACACTTGTAACAGCAGAATCATGAAGATTATCACTGAAAATGCATATCTCAGCTGGAAACAACAACGATACTTAAGATATCGTAGTTTCCGCATATCAAACGCACTGTGGAGTGCTGAAAACACCAGAAAACGTGTTTTTCGCATTCAAAATCACGAAAACAGCGATTTCGGTGATTCTGCACACTTGTAACAGCAGAATCATGAAGATTATCACTGAAAATGCATATCTCAGCTGGAAACAACAACGATACCGAAGATATGGCAGTTTCCGCATATCAAACGCACTGTGGAGTGCTGAAAACACCAGAAAACGTGTTTTTCGCATTCAATAGCACGAAAACAGCGATTTCGGTGGTTCTGCACACTTGTAACAGCAGAATCATGAAGATTATCACTGATAATGCATATCTCAGCTGGAAACAACAACGATACCGAAGATATGGCAGTTTCCGCATATCGAACGCACTGTGGAGTGCTGAAAACACCAGAAAACGTGTTTTTCGCATTCAATAGCACGAAAACAGCGATTTCGGTGATTCTGCACACTTGTAACTGCAGAATCATGAAGATTATCACTGAAAATGCATATCTCAGCTGGAAACAACAACGATACCGAAGATATCGTAGTTTCCGCATGTCAAACGCTCTGTGGAGTGCTGAAAACACCTGAAAACGTGTTTTTCGCATTCAAAAGCACGAAAACAGCGATTTCGGTGATTCTGCACACTTGTAACAGCAGAATCATGAAGATTATCACTGAAAATGCATATCTCAGCTGGAAACAACAACGATACCGAAGATATCGTAGTTTCCGCATATCAAACGCACTGTGGAGTGCTGAAAACACCAGAAAACGTGTTTTTCGCATTCAAAATCACGAAAACAGCGATTTCGGTGATTCTGCACACTTGTAACAGCAGAATCATGAAGATAATCACTGAAAATGCATATCTCAGCTGGAAACAACAACGATACCGAAGATATCGTAGTTTCCGCATGTCAAACGCTCTGTGGCGTGCTGAAAACACCAGAAAACGTGTTTTTCGCATTCAAAAGCACGAAAACAGCGATTTCGGTGATTCTGCACACTTGTAACAGCAGAATCATGAAGATTATCACTGAAAATGCGTATCTCACCTGGAAACAACAACGATACCGAAGATATGGCAGTTTCCGCATATCAAACGCACTGTGGAGTGCTGAAAACACCAGAAAACGTGTTTTTCGCATTGAATAGCACGAAAACAGCGATTTCGGTGATTCTGCACACTTGTAACAGCAGAATCATGAAGATTATCACTGTAAATGCATGTCTCAGCTGGAAACAACAACGATACCGAAGATATCGTAGTTTCCGCATATCAAACGCACTGTGGAGTGCTGAAAACACCAGAAAACGTGTTTTTCGCATTCAAAAGCACGAAAACAGCGATTTCGGTGATTCTGCACACTTGTAACAGCAGAATCATGAAGATTATCACTGAAAATGCATATCTCAGCTGGAAACAACAACGATACCGAAGATATCGTAGTTTCCGCATGTCAAACGCTCTGTGGATTGCTGAAAACACCTGAAAACGTGTTTTTCGCATTCAAAAGCACGAAAACAGCAATTTCGGTGATTCTGCACACTTGTAACAGCAGAATCATGAAGATTATCACTGAAAATGCATATCTCAGCTGGAAACAACAACGATACCGAAGATATCGTAGTTTCCGCATATCAAACGCACTGTGGAGTGCTGAAAACACCAGAAAACGTGTTTTTCGCATTCAAAATCACGAAAACAGCGATTTCGGTGATTCTGCACACTTGTAACAGCAGAATCATGAAGATTATCACTGAAAATGCATATCTCAGCTGGAAACAACAACGATACCGAAGAAATGGCAGTTTCCGCATATCAAACGCACTGTGGAGTGCTGAAAACACCAGACAGCGTGTTTCTCGCATTAAATAGATCGAAATGTGCGATCTCGATGGTTCTGCATACTTCGGACAGAAGTCACACCATGATTATCGTAAAAAATGCATATCACAGCTTGAAACCCCACGAAAACCAAGATATCGCTGGTTCTGCATATCAAACGCACTGTGGAGTGGTGAAAACACCAGATAACGTGTTTCTCGCATTAAATAGGTCGAAAAGAGCGATCTTGATGTTGCTGCATACTTCGGACAGAGGTCTCACCAAGATTATCACAGAAAATGCATATCTCAGCTTGAAACCCGACGAAAACCAAAATATCGCCGGTTCTGCATATCAAACCAACTGTGGAGTGGTGAAAACACCAGAAAACTTGTTTTTTCGCATTAAATAGCTCGAAAAGAGCGATCTAGATGATTCTGCATACTTCTGACTGAAGTCTCGCCAATATTATCGCAGAAAATGCATATCTCAGCTTGAAACCTCACGAAAATCAAGATATCGCCGGTTCTGCATATCAAACGCACTGTGGAATGTTGAAAACACCAGAAAACTTGTTTTTTCGCATTAAATAGCTCAAAACGAGAGATCTAGATGATTCTGCATACTTCTGACAGAAGACTCACCAAGATTATCGCAGAAAATGAATATTTCAGCTGGAAACACCACGAAAATCAAGATATCGCCGGTTCTGCATATCAAACGCAGGGTGGAATGTTGGAAACACCAGAAAGCTTGTTTTGTCGCAGTAAGTAGCTCGAAACGAGCGATCTAGATGATTCTGCATACTTCTGACTGAAGTCTCACCAATATTATCGCATAATATCATATATCAGCTTGAAACCTCACGAAAATCAAGATGTCGCCGGTTCTGCAAATCAAACGCACTGTGGAGTGGTGACAACAACCAGATAACGTGTTTCTCGCATTAAATAGCTCGAAAAGAGCGATCCCGATGATTCTGCATACTTCTGACAGAAGTCTCACCAAGATTCTCGCAGAAAATGCATATCTCAGCTTGAAACCTCACGAAAACCAAGTTATCTCCGGTTCTGCACATCAAACGTACTGTCGAGTTGTGAAAACACCAGAAAACGTGTTTCTCGCATTAAGTAGCTCGAACAGAGCGTTCTCGAAGTTTCTGCATACTTCTGACAGAAGTCTCACCAAGATTATCGTAGAAAATGCATATCTCAGCTTGAAACCCGACGAAATCCAAGATGTCGCCGGTTCTGCATATCAAACGCACTGTGGAGTGGTGAAAACACCAGAAAACGTGTTTTTCGCATTCAAAAGCACGAAAACAGCGATTTCGGTGATTCTGCACACTTGTAACAGCAGAACCGTGAAGATTATCAGTGAAAATGCATATCTCAGCTGGAAACCCAACGATACCGAAGATATCGCAGTTTCCGCATGTCAAACGCTCTGTGGCGTGCTGAAAACACCAGAAAACGTGTCTTTCGCATTCAACAGCACGATAACAGCGATTTCTGTGATTCTGCACACTTGTAACAGCAGAATCATGAAGATTATCACTGAAAATGCATATCTCAGCTGGAAACAACAACGATACTTAAGATATCGTAGTTTCCGCATATCAAACGCACTGTGGAGTGCTGAAAACACCAGAAAACGTGTTTTTCGCATTCAAAATCACGAAAACAGCGATTTCGGTGATTCTGCACACTTGTAACAGCAGAATCATGAAGATTATCACTGAAAATGCATATCTCAGCTGGAAACAACAACGATACCGAAGATATGGCAGTTTCCGCATATCAAACGCACTGTGGAGTGCTGAAAACACCAGAAAACGTGTTTTTCGCATTCAATAGCACGAAAACAGCGATTTCGGTGGTTCTGCACACTTGTAACAGCAGAATCATGAAGATTATCACTGATAATGCATATCTCAGCTGGAAACAACAACGATACCGAAGATATGGCAGTTTCCGCATATCGAACGCACTGTGGAGTGCTGAAAACACCAGAAAACGTGTTTTTCGCATTCAATAGCACGAAAACAGCGATTTCGGTGATTCTGCACACTTGTAACTGCAGAATCATGAAGATTATCACTGAAAATGCATATCTCAGCTGGAAACAACAACGATACCGAAGATATCGTAGTTTCCGCATGTCAAACGCTCTGTGGAGTGCTGAAAACACCTGAAAACGTGTTTTTCGCATTCAAAAGCACGAAAACAGCGATTTCGGTGATTCTGCACACTTGTAACAGCAGAATCATGAAGATTATCACTGAAAATGCATATCTCAGCTGGAAACAACAACGATACCGAAGATATCGTAGTTTCCGCATATCAAACGCACTGTGGAGTGCTGAAAACACCAGAAAACGTGTTTTTCGCATTCAAAATCACGAAAACAGCGATTTCGGTGATTCTGCACACTTGTAACAGCAGAATCATGAAGATAATCACTGAAAATGCATATCTCAGCTGGAAACAACAACGATACCGAAGATATCGTAGTTTCCGCATGTCAAACGCTCTGTGGCGTGCTGAAAACACCAGAAAACGTGTTTTTCGCATTCAAAAGCACGAAAACAGCGATTTCGGTGATTCTGCACACTTGTAACAGCAGAATCATGAAGATTATCACTGAAAATGCGTATCTCACCTGGAAACAACAACGATACCGAAGATATGGCAGTTTCCGCATATCAAACGCACTGTGGAGTGCTGAAAACACCAGAAAACGTGTTTTTCGCATTGAATAGCACGAAAACAGCGATTTCGGTGATTCTGCACACTTGTAACAGCAGAATCATGAAGATTATCACTGTAAATGCATGTCTCAGCTGGAAACAACAACGATACCGAAGATATCGTAGTTTCCGCATATCAAACGCACTGTGGAGTGCTGAAAACACCAGAAAACGTGTTTTTCGCATTCAAAAGCACGAAAACAGCGATTTCGGTGATTCTGCACACTTGTAACAGCAGAATCATGAAGATTATCACTGAAAATGCATATCTCAGCTGGAAACAACAACGATACCGAAGATATCGTAGTTTCCGCATGTCAAACGCTCTGTGGATTGCTGAAAACACCTGAAAACGTGTTTTTCGCATTCAAAAGCACGAAAACAGCAATTTCGGTGATTCTGCACACTTGTAACAGCAGAATCATGAAGATTATCACTGAAAATGCATATCTCAGCTGGAAACAACAACGATACCGAAGATATCGTAGTTTCCGCATATCAAACGCACTGTGGAGTGCTGAAAACACCAGAAAACGTGTTTTTCGCATTCAAAATCACGAAAACAGCGATTTCGGTGATTCTGCACACTTGTAACAGCAGAATCATGAAGATTATCACTGAAAATGCATATCTCAGCTGGAAACAACAACGATACCGAAGAAATGGCAGTTTCCGCATATCAAACGCACTGTGGAGTGCTGAAAACACCAGACAGCGTGTTTCTCGCATTAAATAGATCGAAATGTGCGATCTCGATGGTTCTGCATACTTCGGACAGAAGTCACACCATGATTATCGTAAAAAATGCATATCACAGCTTGAAACCCCACGAAAACCAAGATATCGCTGGTTCTGCATATCAAACGCACTGTGGAGTGGTGAAAACACCAGATAACGTGTTTCTCGCATTAAATAGGTCGAAAAGAGCGATCTTGATGTTGCTGCATACTTCGGACAGAGGTCTCACCAAGATTATCACAGAAAATGCATATCTCAGCTTGAAACCCGACGAAAACCAAAATATCGCCGGTTCTGCATATCAAACCAACTGTGGAGTGGTGAAAACACCAGAAAACTTGTTTTTTCGCATTAAATAGCTCGAAAAGAGCGATCTAGATGATTCTGCATACTTCTGACTGAAGTCTCGCCAAGATTATCGCAGAAAATCCATATCTCAGCTTGAAACCTCACGAAAACCAAGTTATCTCCGGTTCTGCACATCATACGTACTGTGGAGTGGTGAATACACCAGAACACGTGTTTCTCGCATTAAATAGCTCGAAAAGAGTGATCTAGATGGTTCTGCATACTTCTGACAGAAGGCTCACAATGGTTATCGTAGAAAATGCATATCTCAGCTGCAAACACCACGAAAATCAAGATATCGCCGGTTCTGCATATCAAACGCACTGTGGAATGTTGAAAACACCAGAAAACTTGTTTTTTCGCATTAAATAGCTCGAAACGAGCGATCTAGATGATTCTGCATACTTCTGACTGAAGTCTCACCAATATTATCGCTGAAAATGCATATCTCAGCTTGAACACTCACGAAAATCAAGATGTTGCCGGTACTGCATATCAAACGAACTGTGGAGTCGTGAACACAACCAGATAACGTGTTTGTCGCATGAAATAGCTCGAAAAGAGCGATCCCGATGATTCTGCATACTTCTGACAGAAGTCGCACCAAGCTTATCGCAGAAAATGCATACCTCTGGATGAAAACCGACGAAAACCAAGATTTCGCTATTTCTGCATATCAAACGCACTGTGGAGTGGTCAAAACACCAGATGACGTGTTTCTCGCATTAAATAGCTCGAAAAGAGCGATCTAGATGATTCAGCATACTTCGGACAGAAGTCCTACCAAGATTATCGCAGGAAATGCATATCTCAGCGTGAAACCCCACGAAAACCAAGATATCTCCGGTTCTGCATATCGAACGAACTGTGGAGTGGTGAAAACCCCAGAAAACGAGTTTCTCGCATTAAATAGCTCGAAAAGAGCGCTCTCGATGTTTCTGCATACGTCGGACAGATGTTTCACCAAGATTATCGTAGAAAATGCATATCTCAGCTTGAAACCCGACGAAAACCAAAATATCGCCGGTTCTGCATATCAAACCAACTGTGGAGTGGTGAAAACACCAGATAACGTGTTTTTCGCATTAAATAGCTCGAAAAGAGCGATCCCGATGATTCTGCATACTTCTGACAGAAGTCTCACCAAGAATATCGTAGAAAATGCATATCTCAGGATGATACCCGTCGAAAGCCAAGATGTCGCCGGTTCTGCATGTCAAACGTACTGTGGGGTGGTGAATACACCAGAAAACGTGTTTCTCGCATTAAATAGCTCGAAAAGAGGGATCTCGATGTTTCTGCATACTTCGGACAGATGTTTCACCAAGCTTATCGTAGAAAATGCATATCTCAGCTTGAAACCCGACGAAAACCAAAATATCTCCGTTTCTGCATATCCAACGCACTGTGGAGTGGTGAAAACACCAGAAAACGAGTTTCCCGCATTAAATATGTCGAAAAGAACGCTCTCGATGTTTCTGCATACTTCGGACAGATGTCTCACCAAGCTTATCGTAGAAAATGCATATCTCAGCTTGAAACCCGACGAAAATCAAAATATCTCCGGTTCTGCATATCCAACGCACTGTGGAGTGGTGAAAACACCAGATAACGTGTTTCTCGCATTAAATAGCTCGAAACGAGCGATCTCGATGATTCTTTATACTTCGGACAGAAGCCTCACCAAGATTATCGCAGAAAATGCATATCTGAGCTTCAAACCCCACGAATACCAAGATATCGCTGGTTCTGCATATCAAACGCACTGTGGAGTGGTCAAAACAACAGATGACGTGTTTCTCGCATTAAATAGCTCGAAAAGAGCGCTCTCGATGTTTCTGCATACTTCGGACAGATGTCTCACCAAGCTTATCGTAGAAAATGCATATCTCAGCTTGATACCCGACGAAAACCAAAATATCTCCGGTTCTGCATATCAAACGCACTGTGGAGAGGTCAAAACACCAGAAAACGTGCTGCTCGCATTAAATTGCTCGAAACGAGCGATCTCGATGATTCTGCATACTTCTGACAGAAGTCGCACCAAGATTATCGCAGAAAATGCATACCTCAGGATGAAAACCGACGAAAATCAAGATTTCGCTATTTCTGCATATTAAACGCACTGTGGAGTGGTCAAAACACCAGATGACGTGTTTCTCGCATTAAATAGCTCGAAAAGAGCGATCTAGATGATTCAGCATACTTCGGACAGAAGTCTCACCAAGATTATCGCCGAAAATGCATATCTCAGCGTGAAACCCCACGAAAACCAAGATATCTCCGGTTCTGCATATTGAACGAACTGTGGAGTGGTGAAAACCCCAGAAAACGAGTTTCTCGCATTAAATAGCTCGAAAAGAGCGCTCTCGATGTTTCTGCATACTTCGGACAGATGTTTCACCACGATTATCGTAGAAAATGCATATCTCAGCTTGAAACCCGACGAAAACCAAAATATCGCCCGTTCTGCATATCAAACCAACTGTGGAGTGGTGAAAACACCAGATAACGTGTTTTTCGCATTAAATAGCTCGCAAAGTGCGATCTCGATGATTCTGCATACTTCTAACAGAAGTCTCACCAAGATTATCGCGGAAAATGCATATCTCTGCTTGAAACCCCACGAAAACCAAGATATCTCCGGTTCTGCATATCGAACGAACTGTGGAGTGGTGAAAACCCCAGAAAACGAGTTTCTCGCATTAAATAGCTCGAAAAGAGCGCTCTCGATGTTTCTGCATACGTCGGACAGATGTTTCACCAAGATTATCGTAGAAAATGCATATCTCAGCTTGAAACCCGACGAAAACCAAAATATCTCCGGTTCTGCATATCAAACCAACTGTGGAGTGGTGAAAACACCAGATAACGTGCTGCTCGCATTAAATTGCTCGAAACGAGCGATCTCGATGATTCTGCATACTTCTGACAGAAGTCGCACCAAGCTTATCGCAGAAAATGCATACCTCAGGATGAAAACCGACGAAAACCAAGATTTCGCTATTTCTGCATATCAAACGCACTGTGGAGTGGTCAAAACACCAGATGACGTGTTTCTCGCATTAAATAGCTCGAAAAGAGCGATCTAGATGATTCAGCATACTTCGGACAGAAGTCCCACCAAGATTATCGCAGGAAATGCATATCTCAGCGTGAAACCCCACGAAAACCAAGATATCTCCGGTTCTGCATATCGAACGAACTGTGGAGTGGTGAAAACCCCAGAAAACGAGTTTCTCGCATTAAATAGCTCGAAAAGAGCGCTCTCGATGTTTCTGCATACGTCGGACAGATGTTTCACCAAGATTATCGTAGAAAATGCATATCTCAGCTTGAAACCCGACGAAAACCAAAATATCGCCGGTTCTGCATATCAAACCAACTGTGGAGTGGTGAAAACACCACATAACGTGTTTTTCGCATTAAATAGCTCGAAAAGAGCGATCCCGATGATTCTGCATACTTCTGACAGAAGTCTCACCAAGAATATCATAGAAAATGCATATCTCAGGATGATACCCGTCGAAAGCCAAGATGTCGCCGGTTCTGCATGTCAAACGTACTGTGGGGTGGTGAATACACCAGAAAACGTGTTTCTCGCATTAAATAGCTCGAAAAGAGGGATCTCGATGATTCTGCATACTTCTGACAGATGACTCACCAAGATTATCGCAGAAAATGCATGTCTCAGCTGGAAACACCACGAAAATCAATATATCGCCGGTTCTGCATATAAAACGCACTGTGGAATGTTGAAAACACCAGAAAACTTGTTTTTTCGCATTAAATAGCTCGAAAAGAGCGATCTAGATGATTCTGCATACTTCTGACTGAAGTCTCGCCAAGATTATCGCAGAAAATCCATATCTCAGCTTGAAACCTCACGAAAACCAAGTTATCTCCGGTTCTGCACATCAAACGTACTGTGGAGTGGTGAATACACCAGAAAACGTGTTTCTCGCATTAAATAGCTCGAAAAGAGGGGTCGCGATGATTCTGCATACTACTGACAGAAGACTCACCAAGATTATCGAAGAAAATGCATATCTCAGGTTGAAATCTCACGAAAATCAAGATGTCGCCGGTTCTGCATGTCAAACGTACTGTGGAGTGGTGAAAACAACCAGATAACGTGTTTGTCGCATTAAATAGCTCGAAAAGTGCGATCCCGATGATTCTGCATACTTCTGACTGAAGTCTCACCAAGATTATCGCAGAAATTGCATATTTCAGCTGGAAACACCACGAAAATCAATATATCGCCGGTTCTGCATATAAAACGCACTGTGGAATGTTGAAAACACCAGATAACGTGTTTCTCGCATTAAATAGCTCGAAAAGAGGGATCTCGATGATTCTGCATACTTCTGACTGAAGTCTCACCAAGATTATCGCAGAAAATCCATATCTCAGCTTGAAACCTCACGAAAACCAAGTTATCTCCGGTTCTGCACATCATACGTACTGTGGAGTGGTGAATACACCAGAACACGTGTTTCTCTCATTAAATAGCTCGAAAAGAGTGATCTAGATGGTTCTGCATACTTCTGACAGAAGGCTCACAATGGTTATCGTAGAAAATGCATATCTCAGCTGCAAACACCACGAAAATCAAGATATCGCCGGTTCTGCATATCAAACGCACTGTGGAATGTTGAAAACACCAGAAAACTTGTTTTTTCGCATTAAATAGCTCGAAACGAGCGATCTAGATGATTCTGCATACTTCTGACTGAAGTCTCACCAATATTATCGCTGAAAATGCATATCTCAGCTTGAACACTCACGAAAATCAAGATGTTGCCGGTACTGCATATCAAACGAACTGTGGAGTCGTGAAAACAACCAGATAACGTGTTTGTCGCATGAAATAGCTCGAAAAGAGCGATCCCGATGATTCTGCATACTTCTGACAGAAGTCGCACCAAGCTTATCGCAGAAAATGCATACCTCAGGATGAAAACCGACGAAAACCAAGATTTCGCTATTTCTGCATATCAAACGCACTGTGGAGTGGTCAAAACACCAGATGACGTGTTTCTCGCATTAAATAGCTCGAAAAGAGCGATCTAGATGATTCAGCATACTTCGGACAGAAGTCCCACCAAGATTATCGCTGAAAATGCATATCTCAGCTTGAACACTCACGAAAATCAAGATGTTGCCGGTACTGCATATCAAACGAACTGTGGAGTCGTGAAAACAACCAGATAACGTGTTTGTCGCATGAAATAGCTCGAAAAGAGCGATCCCGATGATTCTGCATACTTCTGACAGAAGTCGCACCAAGCTTATCGCAGAAAATGCATACCTCAGGATGAAAACCGACGAAAACCAAGATTTCGCTATTTCTGCATATCAAACGCACTGTGGAGTGGTTAAAACACCAGATGACGTGTTTCTCGCATTAAATAGCTCGAAAAGAGCGATCTAGATGATTCAGCATACTTCGGACAGAAGTCCCACCAAGATTATCGCAGGAAATGCATATCTCAGCGTGAAACCCCACGAAAACCAAGATATCTCCGGTTCTGCATATCGAACGAACTGTGGAGTGGTGAAAACCCCTGAAAACGAGTTTCTCGCATTAAATAGCTCGAAAAGAGCGCTCTCGATGTTTCTGCATACGTCGGACAGATGTTTCACCAAGATTATCGTAGAAAATGCATATCTCAGCTTGAAACCCGACGAAAACCAAAATATCGCCGGTTCTGCATATCAAACCAACTGTGGAGTGGTGAAAACACCAGATAACGTGTTTTTCGCATTAAATAGCTCGAAAAGAGCGATCCCGATGATTCTGCATACTTCTGACAGAAGTCTCACCAAGAATATCGTAGAAAATGCATATCTCAGGATGATACCCGTCGAAAGCCAAGATGTCGCCGGTTCTGCATGTCAAACGTACTGTGGGGTGGTGAATACACCAGAAAACGTGTTTCTCGCATTAAATAGCTCGAAAAGAGGGATCTCGATGATTCTGCATACTTCTGACAGATGACTCACCAAGATTATCGCAGAAAATGCATGTCTCAGCTGGAAACACCACGAAAATCAATATATAGCCGGTTCTGCATATAAAACGCACTGTGGAATGTTGAAAACACCAGAAAACTTGTTTTTTCGCATTAAATAGCTCGAAAAGAGCGATCTAGATGATTCTGCATACTTCTGACTGAAGTCTCGCCAAGATTATCGCAGAAAATCCATATCTCAGCTTGAAACCTCACGAAAACCAAGTTATCTCCGGTTCTGCACATCAAACGTACTGTGGAGTGGTGAATACACCAGAAAACGTGTTTCTCGCATTAAATAGCTCGAAAAGAGGGGTCGCGATGATTCTGCATACTACTGACAGAAGACTCACCAAGATTATCGAAGAAAATGCATATCTCAGGTTGAAATTTCACGAAAATCAAGATGTCGCCGGTTCTGCATGTCAAACGTACTGTGGAGTGGTGAAAACAACCAGATAACGTGTTTGTCGCATTAAATAGCTCGAAACGAGCGATCTCGATGATTCTTTATACTTCGGACAGAAGTCTCACCAAGATTATCGCAGAAAATGCATATCTGAGCTTCAAACCCCACGAATACCAAGATATCGCTGGTTCTGCATATCAAACGCACTGTGGAGTGGTCAAAACAACAGATGACGTGTTTCTCGCATTAAATAGCTCGAAAAGAGCGCTCTCGATGTTTCTGCATACTTCGGACAGATGTCTCACCAAGCTTATCGTAGAAAATGCATATCTCAGCTTGATACCCGACGAAAACCAAAATATCTCCGGTTCTGCATATCAAACGCACTGTGGAGAGGTCAAAACACCAGAAAACGTGCTGCTCACCTTAAATTGCTCGAAACGAGCGATCTCGATGATTCTGCATACTTCTGACAGAAGTCGCACCAAGATTATCGCAGAAAATGCATACCTCAGGATGAAAACCGACGAAAACCAAGATTTCGCTATTTCTGCATATTAAACGCACTGTGGAGTGGTCAAAACACCAGATGACGTGTTTCTCGCATTAAATAGCTCGAAAAGAGCGATCTAGATGATTCAGCATACTTCGGACAGAAGTCTCACCAAGATTATCGCCGAAAATGCATATCTCAGCGTGAAACCCCACGAAAACCAAGATATCTCCGGTTCTGCATATTGAACGAACTGTGGAGTGGTGAAAACCCCAGAAAACGAGTTTCTCGCATTAAATAGCTCGAAAAGAGCGCTCTCGATGTTTCTGCATACTTCGGACAGATGTTTCACCACGATTATCGTAGAAAATGCATATCTCAGCTTGAAACCCGACGAAAACCAAAATATCGCCCGTTCTGCATATCAAACCAACTGTGGAGTGGTGAAAACACCAGATAACGTGTTTTTCGCATTAAATAGCTCGCAAAGTGCGATCTCGATGATTCTGCATACTTCTAACAGAAGTCTCACCAAGATTATCGCGGAAAATGCATATCTCTGCTTGAAACCCCACGAAAACCAAGATATCTCCGGTTCTGCATATCGAACGAACTGTGGAGTGGTGAAAACCCCAGAAAACGAGTTTCTCGCATTAAATAGCTCGAAAAGAGCGCTCTCGATGTTTCTGCATACGTCGGACAGATGTTTCACCAAGATTATCGTAGAAAATGCATATCTCAGCTTGAAACCCGACGAAAACCAAAATATCTCCGGTTCTGCATATCAAACCAACTGTGGAGTGGTGAAAACACCAGATAACGTGCTGCTCGCATTAAATTGCTCGAAACGAGCGATCTCGATGATTCTGCATACTTCTGACAGAAGTCGCACCAAGCTTATCGCAGAAAATGCATACCTCAGGATGAAAACCGACGAAAACCAAGATTTCGCTATTTCTGCATATCAAACGCACTGTGGAGTGGTCAAAACACCAGATGACGTGTTTCTCGCATTAAATAGCTCGAAAAGAGCGATCTAGATGATTCAGCATACTTCGGACAGAAGTCCCACCAAGATTATCGCAGGAAATGCATATCTCAGCTTGAAACCTCACGAAAACCAAGTTATCTCCGGTTCTGCACATCAAACGTACTGTGGAGTGGTGAATACACCAGAAAACGTGTTTCTCGCATTAAATAGCTCGAAAAGAGGGGTCGCGATGATTCTGCATACTACTGACAGAAGACTCACCAAGATTATCGAAGAAAATGCATATCTCAGGTTGAAATCTCACGAAAATCAAGATGTTGCCGGTACTGCATATCAAACGAACTGTGGAGTCGTGAAAACAACCAGATAACGTGTTTGTCGCATGAAATAGCTCGAAAAGAGCGATCCCGATGATTCTGCATACTTCTGACAGAAGTCGCACCAAGCTTATCGCAGAAAATGCATACCTCAGGATGAAAACCGACGAAAACCAAGATTTCGCTATTTCTGCATATCAAACGCACTGTGGAGTGGTCAAAACACCAGATGACGTGTTTCTCGCATTAAATAGCTCGAAAAGAGCGATCTAGATGATTCAGCATACTTCGGACAGAAGTCCCACCAAGATTATCGCAGGAAATGCATATCTCAGCGTGAAACCCCACGAAAATCAATATATCGCCGGTTCTGCATATAAAACGCACTGTGGAATGTTGAAAACACCAGAAAACTTGTTTTTTCACATTAAATAGCTCGAAAAGAGCGATCTAGATGATTCTGCATACTTCTGACTGAAGTCTCGCCAAGATTATCGCAGAAAATCCATATCTCAGCTTGAAACCTCACGAAAACCAAGTTATCTCCGGTTCTGCACATCAAACGTACTGTGGAGTGGTGAATACACCAGAAAACGTGTTTCTCGCATTAAATAGCTCGAAAAGAGGGGTCGCGATGATTCTGCATACTACTGACAGAAGACTCACCAAGATTATCGAAGAAAATGCATATCTCAGCTTGAAACCTCACGAAAACCAAGTTATCTCCGGTTCTGCACATCAAACGTACTGTGGAGTGGTGAATACACCAGAAAACGTGTTTCTCGCATTAAATAGCTCGAAAAGAGGGGTCGCGATGATTCTGCATACTACTGACAGAAGACTCACCAAGATTATCGAAGAAAATGCATATCTCAGGTTGAAATCTCACGAAAATCAAGATGTCGCCGGTTCTGCATGTCAAACGTACTGTGGAGTGGTGAAAACAACCAGATAACGTGTTTGTCGCATTAAATAGCTCGAAAAGAGGGATCTCGATGATTCTGCATACTTCTGACTGAAGTCTCACCAAGATTATCGCAGAAAATCCATATCTCAGCTTGAAACCTCACGAAAACCAAGTTATCTCCGGTTCTGCACATCATACGTACTGTGGAGTGGTGAATACACCAGAACACGTGTTTCTCGCATTAAATAGCTCGAAAAGAGTGATCTAGATGGTTCTGCATACTTCTGACAGAAGGCTCACAATGGTTATCGTAGAAAATGCATATCTCAGCTGCAAACACCACGAAAATCAAGATATCGCCGGTTCTGCATATCAAACGCACTGTGGAATGTTGAAAACACCAGAAAACTTGTTTTTTCGCATTAAATAGCTCGAAACGAGCGATCTAGATGATTCTGCATACTTCTGACTGAAGTCTCACCAATATTATCGCTGAAAATGCATATCTCAGCTTGAACACTCACGAAAATCAAGATGTTGCCGGTACTGCATATCAAACGAACTGTGGAGTCGTGAAAACAACCAGATAACGTGTTTGTCGCATGAAATAGCTCGAAAAGAGCGATCCCGATGATTCTGCATACTTCTGACAGAAGTCGCACCAAGCTTATCGCAGAAAATGCATACCTCAGGATGAAAACCGACGAAAACCAAGATTTCGCTATTTCTGCATATCAAACGCACTGTGGAGTGGTCAAAACACCAGATGACGTGTTTCTCGCATTAAATAGCTCGAAAAGAGCGATCTAGATGATTCAGCATACTTCGGACAGAAGTCCCACCAAGATTATCGCAGGAAATGCATATCTCAGCGTGAAACCCCACGAAAATCAATATATCGCCGGTTCTGCATATAAAACGCACTGTGGAATGTTGAAAACACCAGAAAACTTGTTTTTTCACATTAAATAGCTCGAAAAGAGCGATCTAGATGATTCTGCATACTTCTGACTGAAGTCTCGCCAAGATTATCGCAGAAAATCCATATCTCAGCTTGAAACCTCACGAAAACCAAGTTATCTCCGGTTCTGCACATCAAACGTACTGTGGAGTGGTGAATACACCAGAAAACGTGTTTCTCGCATTAAATAGCTCGAAAAGAGGGGTCGCGATGATTCTGCATACTACTGACAGAAGACTCACCAAGATTATCGAAGAAAATGCATATCTCAGGTTGAAATTTCACGAAAATCAAGATGTCGCCGGTTCTGCATATCAAACGTACTGTGGAGTGGTGAAAACAACCAGATAACGTGTTTGTCGCATTAAATAGCTCGAAAAGAGCGCTCTCGATGTTTCTGCATACTTCGGACAGATGTCTCACCAAGCTTATCGTAGAAAATGCATATCTCAGCTTGATACCCGAAGAAAACCAAAATATCGCCCGTTCTGCATATCAAACCAACTGTGGAGTGGTGAAAACACCAGATAACGTGCTGCTCGCATTAAATTGCTCGAAACGAGCGATCTCGATGATTCTGCATACTTCTGACAGAAGTCGCACCAAGATTATCGCAGAAAATGCATACCTCAGGATGAAAACCGACGAAAACCAAGATTTCGCTATTTCTGCATATTAAACGCACTGTGGAGTGGTCAAAACACCAGATGACGTGTTTCTCGCATTAAATAGCTCGAAAAGAGCGATCTAGATGATTCAGCATACTTCGGACAGAAGTCTCACCAAGATTATCGCCGAAAATGCATATCTCAGCGTGAAACCCCACGAAAACCAAGATATCTCCGGTTCTGCATATTGAACGAACTGTGGAGTGGTGAAAACCCCAGAAAACGAGTTTCTCGCATTAAATAGCTCGAAAAGAGCGCTCTCGATGTTTCTGCATACTTCGGACAGATGTTTCACCACGATTATCGTAGAAAATGCATATCTCAGCTTGAAACCCGACGAAAACCAAAATATCGCCCGTTCTGCATATCAAACCAACTGTGGAGTGGTGAAAACACCAGATAACGTGTTTTTCGCATTAAATAGCTCGCAAAGTGCGATCTCGATGATTCTGCATACTTCTAACAGAAGTCTCACCAAGATTATCGCGGAAAATGCATATCTCTGCTTGAAACCCCACGAAAACCAAGATATCTCCGGTTCTGCATATCGAACGAACTGTGGAGTGGTGAAAACCCCAGAAAACGAGTTTCTCGCATTAAATAGCTCGAAAAGAGCGCTCTCGATGTTTCTGCATACGTCGGACAGATGTTTCACCAAGATTATCTTAGAAAATGCATATCTCAGCTTGAAACCCGACGAAAACCAAAATATCTCCGGTTCTGCATATCAAACGCACTGTGGAGAGGTCAAAACACCAGAAAACGTGCTGCTCGCATTAAATTGCTCGAAACGAGCGATCTCGATGATTCTGCATACTTCTGACAGAAGTCGCACCAAGCTTATCGCAGAAAATGCATACCTCAGGATGAAAACCGACGAAAACCAAGATTTCGCTATTTCTGCATATCAAACGCACTGTGGAGTGGTCAAAACACCAGATGACGTGTTTCTCGCATTAAATAGCTCGAAAAGAGCGATCTAGATGATTCAGCATACTTCGGACAGAAGTCCCACCAAGATTATCGCAGGAAATGCATATCTCAGCGTGAAATACCACGAAAACCAAGATATCTCCGGTTCTGCATATCGAACGAACTGTGGAGTGGTGAAAACCCCAGAAAACGAGTTTCTCGCATTAAATAGCTCGAAAAGAGCGCTCTCGATGTTTCTGCATACGTCGGACAGATGTTTCACCAAGATTATCGTAGAAAATGCATATCTCAGCTTGAAACCCGACGAAAACCAAAATATCGCCGGTTCTGCATATCAAACCAACTGTGGAGTGGTGAAAACACCACATAACGTGTTTTTCGCATTAAATAGCTCGAAAAGAGCGATCCCGATGATTCTGCAAACTTCTGACAGAAGTCTCACCAAGAATATCATAGAAAATGCATATCTCAGGATGATACCCGTCGAAAGCCAAGATGTCGCCGGTTCTGCATGTCAAACGTACTGTGGGGTGGTGAATACACCAGAAAACGTGTTTCTCGCATTAAATAGCTCGAAAAGAGGGATCTCGATGATTCTGCATACTTCTGACAGATGACTCACCAAGATTATCGCAGAAAATGCATGTCTCAGCTGGAAACACCACGAAAATCAATATATCGCCGGTTCTGCATATAAAACGCACTGTGGAATGTTGAAAACACCAGAAAACTTGTTTTTTCGCATTAAATAGCTCGAAAAGAGCGATCTAGATGATTCTGCATACTTCTGACTGAAGTCTCGCCAAGATTATCGCAGAAAATCCATATCTCAGCTTGAAACCTCACGAAAACCAAGTTATCTCCGGTTCTGCACATCAAACGTACTGTGGAGTGGTGAAAACAACCAGATAACGTGTTTGTCGCATTAAATAGCTCGAAAAGTGCGATCCCGATGATTCTGCATACTTCTGACTGAAGTCTCACCAAGATTATCGCAGAAATTGCATATTTCAGCTGGAAACACCACGAAAATCAATATATCGCCGGTTCTGCATATAAAACGCACTGTGGAATGTTGAAAACACCAGATAACGTGTTTGTCGCATTAAATAGCTCGAAAAGAGGGATCTCGATGATTCTGCATACTTCTGACTGAAGTCTCACCAAGATTATCGCAGAAAATCCATATCTCAGCTTGAAACCTCACGAAAACCAAGTTATCTCCGGTTCTGCACATCATACGTACTGTGGAGGGGTGAATACACCAGAACACGTGTTTCTCGCATTAAATAGCTCGAAAAGAGTGATCTAGATGGTTCTGCATACTTCTGACAGAAGGCTCACAATGGTTATCGTAGAAAATGCATATCTCAGCTGCAAACACCACGAAAATCAAGATATCGCCGGTTCTGCATATCAAACGCACTGTGGAATGTTGAAAACACCAGAAAACTTGTTTTTTCGCATTAAATAGCTCGAAACGAGCGATCTAGATGATTCTGCATACTTCTGACTGAAGTCTCACCAATATTATCGCTGAAAATGCATATCTCAGCTTGAACACTCACGAAAATCAAGATGTTGCCGGTACTGCATATCAAACGAACTGTGGAGTCGTGATAACAACCAGATAACGTGTTTGTCGCATGAAATAGCTCGAAAAGAGCGATCCCGATGATTCTGCATACTTCTGACAGAAGTCGCACCAAGCTTATCGCAGAAAATGCATACCTCAGGATGAAAACCGACGAAAACCAAGATTTCGCTATTTCTGCATATCAAACGCACTGTGGAGTGGTCAAAACACCAGATGACGTGTTTCTCGCATTAAATAGCTCGAAAAGAGCGATCTAGATGATTCAGCATACTTCGGACAGAAGTCCCACCAAGATTATCGCAGGAAATGCATATCTCAGCGTGAAACCCCACGAAAACCAAGATATCTCCGGTTCTGCATATCGAACGAACTGTGGAGTGGTGAAAACCCCAGAAAACGAGTTTCTCGCATTAAATAGCTCGAAAAGAGCGCTCTCGATGTTTCTGCATACGTCGGACAGATGTTTCACCAAGATTATCGTAGAAAATGCATATCTCAGCTTGAAACCCGACGAAAACCAAAATATCGCCGGTTCTGCATATCAAACCAACTGTGGAGTGGTGAAAACACCAGATAACGTGTTTTTCGCATTAAATAGCTCGAAAAGAGCGATCCCGATGATTCTGCATACTTCTGACAGAAGTCTCACCAAGAATATCGTAGAAAATGCATATCTCAGGATGATACCCGTCGAAAGCCAAGATGTCGCCGGTTCTGCATGTCAAACGTACTGTGGGGTGGTGAATACACCAGAAAACGTGTTTCTCGCATTAAATAGCTCGAAAAGAGGGATCTCGATGATTCTGCATACTTCTGACAGATGACTCACCAAGATTATCGCAGAAAATGCATGTCTCAGCTGGAAACACCACGAAAATCAATATATCGCCGGTTCTGCATATAAAACGCACTGTGGAATGTTGAAAACACCAGACAACGTGTTTGTCGCATTAAATAGCTCGAAAAGAGGGATCTCGATGATTCTGCATACTTCTGACTGAAGTCTCACCAAGATTATCGCAGAAAATCCATATCTCAGCTTGAAACCTCACGAAAACCAAGTTATCTCCGGTTCTGCACATCATACGTACTGTGGAGGGGTGAATACACCAGAACACGTGTTTCTCGCATTAAATAGCTCGAAAAGAGTGATCTAGATGGTTCTGCATACTTCTGACAGAAGGCTCACAATGGTTATCGTAGAAAATGCATATCTCAGCTGCAAACACCACGAAAATCAAGATATCGCCGGTTCTGCATATCAAACGCACTGTGGAATGTTGAAAACACCAGAAAACTTGTTTTTTCGCATTAAATAGCTCGAAACGAGCGATCTAGATGATTCTGCATACTTCTGACTGAAGTCTCACCAATATTATCGCTGAAAATGCATATCTCAGCTTGAACACTCACGAAAATCAAGATGTTGCCGGTACTGCATATCAAACGAACTGTGGAGTCGTGATAACAACCAGATAACGTGTTTGTCGCATGAAATAGCTCGAAAAGAGCGATCCCGATGATTCTGCATACTTCTGACAGAAGTCGCACCAAGCTTATCGCAGAAAATGCATACCTCAGGATGAAAACCGACGAAAACCAAGATTTCGCTATTTCTGCATATCAAACGCACTGTGGAGTGGTCAAAACACCAGATGACGTGTTTCTCGCATTAAATAGCTCGAAAAGAGCGATCTAGATGATTCAGCATACTTCGGACAGAAGTCCCACCAAGATTATCGCAGGAAATGCATATCTCAGCGTGAAACCCCACGAAAACCAAGATATCTCCGGTTCTGCATATCGAACGAACTGTGGAGTGGTGAAAACCCCAGAAAACGAGTTTCTCGCATTAAATAGCTCGAAAAGAGCGCTCTCGATGTTTCTGCATACGCCGGACAGATGTTTCACCAAGATTATCGTAGAAAATGCATATCTCAGCTTGAAACCCGACGAAAACCAAAATATCGCCGGTTCTGCATATCAAACCAACTGTGGAGTGGTGAAAACACCAGATAACGTGTTTTTCGCATTAAATAGCTCGAAAAGAGCGATCCCGATGATTCTGCATACTTCTGACAGAAGTCTCACCAAGAATATCGTAGAAAATGCATATCTCAGGATGATACCCGTCGAAAGCCAAGATGTCGCCGGTTCTGCATGTCAAACGTACTGTGGGGTGGTGAATACACCAGAAAACGTGTTTCTCGCATTAAATAGCTCGAAAAGAGGGATCTCGATGATTCTGCATACTTCTGACAGATGACTCACCAAGATTATCGCAGAAAATGCATGTCTCAGCTGGAAACACCACGAAAATCAATATATCGCCGGTTCTGCATATAAAACGCACTGTGGAATGTTGAAAACACCAGAAAACTGGTTTTTTCGCATTAAATAGCTCGAAAAGAGCGATCTAGATGATTCTGCATACTTCTGACTGAAGTCTCGCAAAGATTATCGCAGAAAATCCATATCTCAGCTTGAAACCTCACGAAAACCAAGTTATCTCCGGTTCTGCACATCAAACGTACTGTGGAGTGGTGAATACACCAGAAAACGTGTTTCTCGCATTAAATAGCTCGAAAAGAGGGGTCGCGATGATTCTGCATACTACTGACAGAAGACTCACCAAGATTATCGAAGAAAATGCATATCTCAGGTTGAAATCTCACGAAAATCAAGATGTCGCCGGTTCTGCATGTCAAACGTACTGTGGAGTGGTGAAAACAACCAGATAACGTGTTTGTCGCATTAAATAGCTCGATAAGTGCGATCCCGATGATTCTGCATACTTCTGACTGAAGTCTCACCAAGATTATCGCAGAAATTGCATATTTCAGCTGGAAACACCACGAAAATCAATATATCGCCGGTTCTGCATATAAAACGCACTGTGGAATGTTGAAAACACCAGATAACGTGTTTCTCGCATTAAATAGCTCGAAAAGAGGGATCTCGATGATTCTGCATACTTCTGACTGAAGTCTCACCAAGATTATCGCAGAAAATCCATATCTCAGCTTGAAACCTCACGAAAACCAAGTTATCTCCGGTTCTGCACATCAAACGTACTGTGGAGTGGTGAATACACCAGAACACGTGTTTCTCGCATTAAATAGCTCGAAAAGAGTGATCTAGATGGTTCTGCATACTTCTGACAGAAGGCTCACAATGGTTATCGTAGAAAATGCATATCTCAGCTGCAAACACCACGAAAATCAAGATATCGCCGGTTCTGCATATCAAACGCACTGTGGAATGTTGAAAACACCAGAAAACTTGTTTTTTCGCATTAAATAGCTCGAAACGAGCGATCTAGATGATTCTGCATACTTCTGACTGAAGTCTCACCAATATTATCGCTGAAAATGCATATCTCAGCTTGAACACTCACGAAAATCAAGATGTTGCCGGTACTGCATATCAAACGCACTGTGGAATGTTGAAAACACCAGAAAACTTGTTTTTTCGCATTAGATAGCTCGAAACGAGCGATCTAGATGATTCTGCATACTTCTGACTGAAGTCTCACCAATATTATAGCAGAAAATGCATGTCTCATCTTGAAATCTCACGAAAATCAAGATGTCGCCTGTTCTGCGTGTCAGACGTACTGTGGAGTGGTGAAAACACCAGAAAACTTGTTTTTTCGCATTAAATAGCTCGAATCGAGAGATCTAGATGATTCTGCATACTTCTGACAGAAGACTCACCAAGATTATCGCAGAAAATGCATATTTCAGCTGGAAACACCACGAAAATCAAGATATCGCCGGTTCTGCATATCAAACGCACTGTGGAATGTTGGAAACACCAGAAAACTTGTTTTGTCGCAGTAAGTAGCTCGAAACGAGCGTTCTCGAAGATTCTGCATACTTGTGACAGAAGTCTCACCAAGATTATCGTAGAAAATGCATATCTCAGCTTGAAACCTCACGAAAACCAAGTTATCTCCGGTTCTGCACATCAAACGTGCTGTGGAGTGGTGAAAACACCAGATAACGTGTTTCTCGCATTAAATAGCTCGAAAAGAGGGATCTCGGTGATTCTGCATACTTCTGACAGAAGACTCCCCAAGATTATCGCAGAAAATGCATATCTCAGCTGGAAACACCACGAAAATCAAGATATCGCCGGTTCTGCATATCAAACGCACTGTGGAATTTTGATAACACCAGAAAAGTTGTTTTTTCGCATTAAATAGCTCGAAACAAGCGATCTAGATGATTTTGCATACCTCTGACTGCAGTCTCACCAATATTATCGCAGAAAATGCATATCTCAGCTTGAAACCTCACGAAAATCAAGATATCGCCGGTTCTGCATATCAAACGCACTGTGGAATGTTGAAAACACCAGAAAACTTGTTTTTTCGCATTAAATAGCTCAAAACGAGAGATCTAGATGATTCTGCATACTTCTGACAGAAGACTCACCAAGATTCTCGCAGAAAATGCATATCTCAGCTTGAAACCTCACGAAAACCAAGTTATCTCCGGTTCTGCACATCAAACGTACTGTCGAGTTGTGAAAACACCAGAAAACGTGTTTCTCGCATTAAGTAGCTCGAACAGAGCGTTCTCGAAGATTCTGCATACTTCTGACAGAAGTCTCACCAAGATTATCGTAGAAAATGCATATCTCAGCTTGAAACCCGACGAAATCCAAGATGTCGCCGGTTCTGCATATCAAACGCACTGTGGAGTGGTGAAAACACCAGAAAACGTGTTTTTCGCATTCAAAAGCACGAAAACAGCGATTTCGGTGATTCTGCACACTTGTAACAGCAGAATCATGAAGATTATCACTGAAAATGCATATCTCAGCTGGAAACCCAACGATACCGAAGATATCGCAGTTTCCGCATGTCAAACGCTCTGTGGCGTGCTGAAAACACCAGAAAACGTGTCTTTCGCATTCAACAGCACGAAAACAGCGATTTCTGTGATTCTGCACACTTGTAACAGCAGAATCATGAAGATTATCACTGCAAATGCATATCTCAGCTGGAAACAAGAACGATACCGAAGATATCGTAGTTTCCGCATATCAAACGCACTGTGGAGTGCTGAAAACACCAGAAAACGTGTTTTTCGCATTCAAAATCACGAAAACAGCGATTTCGGTGATTCTGCACACTTGTAACAGCAGAATCATGAAGATTATCACTGAAAATGCATATCTCAGCTGGAAACAACAACGATACCGAAGATATCGTAGTTTCCGCATGTCAAACGCACTGTGGAGTGCTGAAAACACCAGAAAACGTGTTTTTCGCATTCAAAAGCACGAAAACAGCGATTTCGGTGATTCTGCACACTTGTAACAGCAGAATCATGAAGATTATCACTGAAAATGCATATCTCAGCTGGAAACAACAACGATACCGAAGATATCGTAGTTTCCGCATGTCAAACGCTCTGTGGAGTGCTGAAAACACCTGAAAACGTGTTTTTCGCATTGAATAGCACGAAAACAGCGATTTCGGTGATTCTGCACACTTGTAACAGCAGAATCGTGAAGATTATCAGTGAAAATGCATATCACAGCTGGAAACCCAACGATACCGAAGATATCGCAGTTTCCGCATATCAAACGCACTGTGGAGTGCTGAAAACACCAGAAAACGTGTTTTTCGCATTCAAAAGCACGAAAACAGCGATTTCGGTGATTCTGCACACTTGTAACAGCAGAATCATGAAGATTATCAGTGAAAATGCATATCACAGCTGGAAACCCAACGATACCGAAGATATCGCAGTTTCCGCATATCAAACGCACTGTGGAGTGCTGAAAACACCAGAAAACGTGTTTTTCGCATTCAAAAGCACGAAAACAGCGATTTCGGTGATTCTGCACACTTGTAACAGCAGAATCATGAAGATAATCACTGAAAATGCATATCTCAGCTGGAAACAACTACGATACCGAAGATATCGTAGTTTCCGCATGTCAAACTCTCTGTGGCGTGCTGAAAACACCAGAGAACGTGTTTTTCGCATTCAAAAGCACGAAAACAGCGATTTCGGTGATTCTGCACACTTGTAACAGCAGAATCGTGAAGATTATCAGTGAAAATGCATATCACAGCTGGAAACCCAACGATACCGAAGATATCGCAGTTTCCGCATATCAAACGCACTGTGGAGTGCTGAAAACACCCGAAAACGTGTTTTTCGCATTCAATAGCACGAAAACAGCGATTTCGGCGATTCTGCACACTTGTAACAGCAGAATCATGAAGATTATCACTGAAAATGCATGTCTCAGCTGGAAACAACAACGATACCGAAGATATGGCAGTTTCCGCATATCAAACGCACTGTGGAGTGCTGAAAACACCAGAAAACGTGTTTTTCGCATTCCAAAGCACGAAAACAGCGATTTCTGTGATTCTGCACATTTGTAACAGCAGAATCATGGATATTATCACTGAAAATGCGTATCTCAGCTGGAAACAACAACGATACCAAAGATATGGCAGTTTCCGCATATCAAACGCACTGTGGAGTGCTGAAAACCCCAGAAAACGTGTTTTTCGCATTCAATAGCACGAATACAGCGATTTGTGTGATTCTGCACACTTGTAACAGCAGAATCATGGCGATTATCACTGAAAATGCATGTCTCAGCTGGAAACAACAACGATACCGAAGATATCGTTGTTTCTGCATATCAAACGCACTGTGGAGTGCTGAAAACACCAGAAAACGTGTTTTTCGCATTGAATAGCACGAAAACAGCGATTTCGGTGATTCTGCACACTTGTAACAGCAGAATCATGAAGATTATCACTGAAAATGCATATCTCAGCTGGAAACAACAAGGATACCGAAGATATCGTAGTTTCCGCATGTCAAACGCTCTGTGGCGTGCTGAAAACACCAGAAAACGTGTTTTTCGCATTCAATACCACGAAAACAGCGATTTCGGTGATTCTGCACACTTGTAACAGCAGAATCATGAAGATTATCACTGAAAATGCATATCTCAGCTGGAAACAACTGCATTACCGAAGATATGGCAGTTTCCGCATATCAAACCCACTGTGGAGTGCTGAGAACACCAGAAAACGTGTTTTTCGCATTCAATAGCACGAAAACAGCGATTTCGGTGATTCTGCACACTTGTAACAGCAGAATCATGGCGATTATCACTGAAAATGCATGTCTCAGCTGGAAACAACAACGATACCGAAGATATCGTTGTTTCTGCATATCAAACGCACTGTGGAGTGCTGAAAACACCAGAAAACGTGTTTTTCGCATTGAATAGCACGAAAACAGCGATTTCGGTGATTCTGCACACTTGTAACAGCAGAATCATGAAGATTATCACTGAAAATGCGTATCTCAGCTGGAAACAACAACGATACCGAAGATATGGCAGATTCCGCATATCAAACGCACTGTGGAATGTTGAAAACACCAGAAAACTTGTTTTTTCGCATTAAATAGCTCAAAACGAGAGATCTAGATGATTCTGCATACTTCTGACAGAAGACTCACCAAGATTCTCGCAGAAAATGCATATCTCAGCTTGAAACCTCACGAAAACCAAGTTATCTCCGGTTCTGCACATCAAACGTACTGTCGAGTTGTGAAAACACCAGAAAACGTGTTTCTCGCATTAAGTAGCTCGAACAGAGCGTTCTCGAAGATTCTGCATACTTCTGACAGAAGTCTCACCAAGATTATCGTAGAAAATGCATATCTCAGCTTGAAACCCGACGAAATCCAAGATGTCGCCGGTTCTGCATATCAAACGCACTGTGGAGTGGTGAAAACACCAGAAAACGTGTTTTTCGCATTCAAAAGCACGAAAACAGCGATTTCGGTGATTCTGCACACTTGTAACAGCAGAATCATGAAGATTATCACTGAAAATGCATATCTCAGCTGGAAACCCAACGATACCGAAGATATCGCAGTTTCCGCATGTCAAACGCTCTGTGGCGTGCTGAAAACACCAGAAAACGTGTCTTTCGCATTCAACAGCACGAAAACAGCGATTTCTGTGATTCTGCACACTTGTAACAGCAGAATCATGAAGATTATCACTGCAAATGCATATCTCAGCTGGAAACAAGAACGATACCGAAGATATCGTAGTTTCCGCATATCAAACGCACTGTGGAGTGCTGAAAACACCAGAAAACGTGTTTTTCGCATTCAAAATCACGAAAACAGCGATTTCGGTGATTCTGCACACTTGTAACAGCAGAATCATGAAGATTATCACTGAAAATGCATATCTCAGCTGGAAACAACAACGATACCGAAGATATCGTAGTTTCCGCATGTCAAACGCACTGTGGAGTGCTGAAAACACCAGAAAACGTGTTTTTCGCATTCAAAAGCACGAAAACAGCGATTTCGGTGATTCTGCACACTTGTAACAGCAGAATCATGAAGATTATCACTGAAAATGCATATCTCAGCTGGAAACAACAACGATACCGAAGATATCGTAGTTTCCGCATGTCAAACGCTCTGTGGAGTGCTGAAAACACCTGAAAACGTGTTTTTCGCATTGAATAGCACGAAAACAGCGATTTCGGTGATTCTGCACACTTGTAACAGCAGAATCGTGAAGATTATCAGTGAAAATGCATATCACAGCTGGAAACCCAACGATACCGAAGATATCGCAGTTTCCGCATATCAAACGCACTGTGGAGTGCTGAAAACACCAGAAAACGTGTTTTTCGCATTCAAAAGCACGAAAACAGCGATTTCGGTGATTCTGCACACTTGTAACAGCAGAATCATGAAGATAATCACTGAAAATGCATATCTCAGCTGGAAACAACTACGATACCGAAGATATCGTAGTTTCCGCATGTCAAACTCTCTGTGGCGTGCTGAAAACACCAGAGAACGTGTTTTTCGCATTCAAAAGCACGAAAACAGCGATTTCGGTGATTCTGCACACTTGTAACAGCAGAATCGTGAAGATTATCAGTGAAAATGCATATCACAGCTGGAAACCCAACGATACCGAAGATATCGCAGTTTCCGCATATCAAACGCACTGTGGAGTGCTGAAAACACCCGAAAACGTGTTTTTCGCATTCAATAGCACGAAAACAGCGATTTCGGCGATTCTGCACACTTGTAACAGCAGAATCATGAAGATTATCACTGAAAATGCATGTCTCAGCTGGAAACAACAACGATACCGAAGATATGGCAGTTTCCGCATATCAAACGCACTGTGGAGTGCTGAAAACACCAGAAAACGTGTTTTTCGCATTCCAAAGCACGAAAACAGCGATTTCTGTGATTCTGCACATTTGTAACAGCAGAATCATGGATATTATCACTGAAAATGCGTATCTCAGCTGGAAACAACAACGATACCAAAGATATGGCAGTTTCCGCATATCAAACGCACTGTGGAGTGCTGAAAACACCAGAAAACGTGTTTTTCGCATTGAATAGCACGAAAACAGCGATTTCGGTGATTCTGCACACTTGTAACAGCAGAATCATGAAGATTATCACTGAAAATGCATATCTCAGCTGGAAACAACAAGGATACCGAAGATATCGTAGTTTCCGCATGTCAAACGCTCTGTGGCGTGCTGAAAACACCACAAAACGTGTTTTTCGCATTCAATACCACGAAAACAGCGATTTCGGTGATTCTGCACACTTGTAACAGCAGAATCATGAAGATTATCACTGAAAATGCATATCTCAGCTGGAAACAACAGCATTACCGAAGATATGGCAGTTTCCGCATATGAAACCCACTGTGGAGTGCTGAGAACACCAGAAAACGTGTTTTTCGCATTCAATAGCACGAAAACAGCGATTTCGGTGATTCTGCACACTTGTAACAGCAGAATCATGGCGATTATCACTGAAAATGCATGTCTCAGCTGGAAACAACAACGATACCGAAGATATCGTTGTTTCTGCATATCAAACGCACTGTGGAGTGCTGAAAACACCCGAAAACGTGTTTTTCGCATTGAATAGCACGAAAACAGCGATTTCGGTGATTCTGCACACTTGTAACAGCAGAATCATGAAGATTATCACTGAAAATGCGTATCTCAGCTGGAAACAACAACGATACCGAAGATATGGCAGATTCCGCATATCAAACGCACTGTGGAGTGCTGAAAACCCCAGAAAACGTGTTTTTCGCATTGGATAGCACGAAAACAGCGATTTCGGTGATTCTGCACACTTGTAACTGCAGAATCATGAAGATTATCACTGGAAATGCATATCTCAGCTGGAAACAACAACGATACCGAAGATATCGTATTTCCGCATGTCAAACGCTCTGTGGCGTGCTGAAAACACCAGAAAACGTGTTTTTCGCATTCAATAGCACGAAGCGATTTCGGTGATTCTGCGCACTTGTAACAGCAGAATCATGAAGATTATCACTGAAAATGCATGTCTCAGCTGGAAACAACAACGATATCAAAGATATCGTAGTTTCCGCATATCAAACGCACTGTGGAGTGCTGAAAACACCAGAAAACGTGTTTTTCGCATTCAATACCACGAAAACAGCGATTTCGGTGATTCTGCACACTTGTAACAGCAGAATCATGAAGATTATCACTGAAAATGCATATCTCAGCTGGAAACAACAACGATACCGAAGATATCGTAGTTTCCGCATATCAAACGCACTGTGGAGTGCTGAAAACACCAGAAAACGTGTTTTTCGCATTGAATAGCACGAAAACAGCGATTTCGGTGATCCTGCACACTTGTAACAGCAGAATCATGAAGATTATCACTGAAAATGCGTATCTCAGCTGGAAACAACAACGATACCGAAGATATGGCAGTTTCCGCATATCAAACGCACTGTGGAGTGCTGAAAACCCCAGAAAACGTGTTTTTCGCATTGGATAGCACGAAAACAGCGATTTCGGTGATTCTGCACACTTGTAACTGCAGAATCATGAAGATTATCACTGGAAATGCATATCTCAGCTGGAAACAACAACGATACCGAAGATATCGTATTTCCGCATGTCAAACGCTCTGTGGCGTGCTGAAAACACCAGAAAACGTGTTTTTCGCATTCAATAGCACGAAAACAGCGATTTCGGTGATTCTGCGCACTTGTAACAGCAGAATCATGAAGATTATCACTGAAAATGCATGTCTCAGCTGGAAACAACAACGATACCGAAGATATCGTAGTTTCCGCATATCAAATGCACTGTGGAGTGCTGAAAACACCAGAAAACGTGTTTTTCGCATTCAATAGCACGAAAACAGCGATTTCGGTGATTCTGCACACTTGTAACAGCAGAATCATGAAGATTATCACTGATAATGCATATCTCAGCTGGAAACATCAACGATACCGAAGATATGGCAGTTTCCGCATATCGAACGCACTGTGGAGTGCTGAAAACACCAGAAAACGGGTTTTTCGCATTCAATACCACGAAAACAGCGATTTCGGTGATTCTGCACACTTGTAACAGCAGAATCATGGAGATTATCACTGAAAATGCATATCTCAGCTGGAAACAACAGCATTACCGAAGATATGGCAGTTTCCGCATATCAAACGCTCTGTGGAGTGCTGAAAACACCAGAAAACGTGTTTTTCGCATTCAATAGCACGAAAACAGCGATTTCGGTGATTCTGCACACTTGTAACAGCAGAATCATGACGATTATCACTGAAAATGCATGTCTCAGCTGGAAACAACAACGATACCGAAGATTTCGTTGTTTCCGCATATCAAACGCACTGTGGAGTGCTGAAAACACCAGAAAACGTGTTTCTCGCATTGAATAGCACGAAAACAGCGATTTCGGCGATTCTGCACACTTGTAACAGCAGAATCATGAAGATTATCACTGAAAATGCATATCTCAGCTGGAAACATCAACGATACCGAAGATATGGCAGTTTCCGCATTTCAAACGCACTGTGAAGTGCTGAAAACACCAGAAAACGTGTTTTTCGCATTCAAATGCACGAAAACAGCGATTTCGGTGATTCTGCACACTTGTAACAGCAGAATCGTGAAGATTATCAGTGAAAATGCATATCTCAGCTGGAAACCCAACGATACCGAAGATATCGCAGTTTCAGCATATGAAACGCACTGTGGAGTGCTGAAAACACCAGAAAACGTGTTTTTCGCATTCAATAGCATGAAAACAGCGATTTCGGTGATTCCGCACACTTGTAACAGCAGAATCATGAAGATTATCACTGAAAATGCATATCTGAGCTGGCAACAACAACGATACCGAAGATATGGCAGTTTCCGCATATTGAACGCACTGTGGAGTGCTGAAAACACCAGAAAACGTGTTTTTCGCATTCAATACCACGAAAACAGCGATTTCGGTGATTCTGCACACTTGTAACAGCAGAATCATGAAGATTATCACTGAAAATGCATATCTCAGCTGGAAACAACAACGATACCGAAGATATCGTAGTTTCCGCATGTCAAACGCTCTGTGGAGTGCTGAAAACACCAGAAAACGTGTTTTTCGCATTCAATAGCACGAAAACAGAGATTTCGGTGATTCTGCACACTTGTAACAGCAGAATCATGAAGATTATCACTGATAATGCATATCTCAGCTGGAAACAACAACGATACCGGAGATATCGCAGTTTCCGCATATCAAACGCACTGTGGAGTGCTGAAAACACCAGAAAACGTGTTTTTCGCATTCAATAGCACGAAAACAGCGATTTCGGTGATTCCGCACACTTGTAACAGCAGAATCATGAAGATTATCACTGAAAATGCATATCTCAGCTGGAAACAACAATGATACCGAAGATATGGCAGTTTCCGCATATCGAACGCACTGTGGAGTGCTGAAAACACCAGAAAACGTGTTTTTCGCATTCAATACCACGAAAACAGCGATTTCGGTGATTCTGCACACTTGTAACAGCAGAATCATGAAGATTATCACTGAAAATGCATATCTCAGCTGGAAACAACAGCATTACCGAAGATATGGCAGTTTCCGCATATCAAACGCACTGTGGAGTGCTGAAAACCCCAGAAAACGTGTTTTTCGCATTGGATAGCACGAAAACAGCGATTTCGGTGATTCTGCACACTTGTAACTGCAGAATCATGAAGATTATCACTGGAAATGCATATCTCAGCTGGAAACAACAACGATACCGAAGATATCGCATTTCCGCATGTCAAACGCTCTGTGGCGTGCTGAAAACACCAGAAAACGTGTTTTTCGCATTCAATAGCACGAAAACAGCGATTTCGGTGATTCTGCGCACTTGTAACAGCAGAATCATGAAGATTATCACTGAAAATGCATGTCTCAGCTGGAAACAACAACGATACCGAAGATATCGTAGTTTCCGCATATCAAACGCACTGTGGAGTGCTGAAAACACCCGAAAACGTGTTTTTCGCATTGAATAGCACGAAAACAGCGATTTCGGTGATTCTGCACACTTGTAACAGCAGAATCATGAAGATTATCACTGAAAATGCGTATCTCAGCTGGAAACAACAACGATACCGAAGATATGGCAGATTCCGCATATCAAACGCACTGTGGAGTGCTGAAAACCCCAGAAAACGTGTTTTTCGCATTGGATAGCACGAAAACAGCGATTTCGGTGATTCTGCACACTTGTAACTGCAGAATCATGAAGATTATCACTGGAAATGCATATCTCAGCTGGAAACAACAACGATACCGAAGATATCGTATTTCCGCATGTCAAACGCTCTGTGGCGTGCTGAAAACACCAGAAAACGTGTTTTTCGCATTCAATAGCACGAAGCGATTTCGGTGATTCTGCGCACTTGTAACAGCAGAATCATGAAGATTATCACTGAAAATGCATGTCTCAGCTGGAAACAACAACGATATCAAAGATATCGTAGTTTCCGCATATCAAACGCACTGTGGAGTGCTGAAAACACCAGAAAACGTGTTTTTCGCATTCAATACCACGAAAACAGCGATTTCGGTGATTCTGCACACTTGTAACAGCAGAATCATGAAGATTATCACTGAAAATGCATATCTCAGCTGGAAACAACAACGATACCGAAGATATCGTAGTTTCCGCATATCAAACGCACTGTGGAGTGCTGAAAACACCAGAAAACGTGTTTTTCGCATTGAATAGCACGAAAACAGCGATTTCGGTGATCCTGCACACTTGTAACAGCAGAATCATGAAGATTATCACTGAAAATGCGTATCTCAGCTGGAAACAACAACGATACCGAAGATATGGCAGTTTCCGCATATCAAACGCACTGTGGAGTGCTGAAAACCCCAGAAAACGTGTTTTTCGCATTGGATAGCACGAAAACAGCGATTTCGGTGATTCTGCACACTTGTAACTGCAGAATCATGAAGATTATCACTGGAAATGCATATCTCAGCTGGAAACAACAACGATACCGAAGATATCGTATTTCCGCATGTCAAACGCTCTGTGGCGTGCTGAAAACACCAGAAAACGTGTTTTTCGCATTCAATAGCACGAAAACAGCGATTTCGGTGATTCTGCGCACTTGTAACAGCAGAATCATGAAGATTATCACTGAAAATGCATGTCTCAGCTGGAAACAACAACGATACCGAAGATATCGTAGTTTCCGCATATCAAATGCACTGTGGAGTGCTGAAAACACCAGAAAACGTGTTTTTCGCATTCAATAGCACGAAAACAGCGATTTCGGTGATTCTGCACACTTGCAACAGCAGAATCATGAAGATTATCACTGATAATGCATATCTCAGCTGGAAACATCAACGATACCGAAGATATGGCAGTTTCCGCATATCGAACGCACTGTGGAGTGCTGAAAACACCAGAAAACGGGTTTTTCGCATTCAATACCACGAAAACAGCGATTTCGGTGATTCTGCACACTTGTAACAGCAGAATCATGGAGATTATCACTGAAAATGCATATCTCAGCTGGAAACAACAGCATTACCGAAGATATGGCAGTTTCCGCATATCAAACGCTCTGTGGAGTGCTGAAAACACCAGAAAACGTGTTTTTCGCATTCAATAGCACGAAAACAGCGATTTCGGTGATACTGCACACTTGTAACAGCAGAATCATGACGATTATCACTGAAAATGCATGTCTCAGCTGGAAACAACAACGATACCGAAGATTTCGTTGTTTCCGCATATCAAACGCACTGTGGAGTGCTGAAAACACCAGAAAACGTGTTTCTCGCATTGAATAGCACGAAAACAGCGATTTCGGCGATTCTGCACACTTGTAACAGCAGAATCATGAAGATTATCACTGAAAATGCATATCTCAGCTGGAAACATCAACGATACCGAAGATATGGCAGTTTCCGCATTTCAAACGCACTGTGAAGTGCTGAAAACACCAGAAAACGTGTTTTTCGCATTCAAATGCACGAAAACAGCGATTTCGGTGATTCTGCACACTTGTAACAGCAGAATCGTGAAGATTATCAGTGAAAATGCATATCTCAGCTGGAAACCCAACGATACCGAAGATATCGCAGTTTCAGCATATGAAACGCACTGTGGAGTGCTGAAAACACCAGAAAACGTGTTTTTCGCATTCAATAGCATGAAAACAGCGATTTCGGTGATTCCGCACACTTGTAACAGCAGAATCATGAAGATTATCACTGAAAATGCATATCTGAGCTGGCAACAACAACGATACCGAAGATATGGCAGTTTCCGCATATTGAACGCACTGTGGAGTGCTGAAAACACCAGAAAACGTGTTTTTCGCATTCAATACCACGAAAACAGCGATTTCGGTGATTCTGCACACTTGTAACAGCAGAATCATGAAGATTGTCACTGAAAATGCATATCTCAGCTGGAAACAACAACGATACCGAAGATATCGTAGTTTCCGCATGTCAAACGCTCTGTGGAGTGCTGAAAACACCAGAAAACGTGTTTTTCGCATTCAATAGCACGAAAACAGAGATTTCGGTGATTCTGCACACTTGTAACAGCAGAATCATGAAGATTATCACTGATAATGCATATCTCAGCTGGAAACAACAACGATACCGGAGATATCGCAGTTTCCGCATATCAAACGCACTGTGGAGTGCTGAAAACACCAGAAAACGTGTTTTTCGCATTCAATAGCACGAAAACAGCGATTTCGGTGATTCCGCACACTTGTAACAGCAGAATCATGAAGATTATCACTGAAAATGCATATCTCAGCTGGAAACAACAACGATACCGAAGATATGGCAGTTTCCGCATATCGAACGCACTGTGGAGTGCTGAAAACACCAGAAAACGTGTTTTTCGCATTCAAATGCACGAAAACAGCGATTTCGGTGATTCTGCACACTTGTAACAGCAGAATCGTGAAGATTATCAGTGAAAATGCATATCTCAGCTGGAAACCCAACGATACCGAAGATATCGCAGTTTCAGCATATGAAACGCACTGTGGAGTGCTGAAAACACCAGAAAACGTGTTTTTCGCATTCAATAGCATGAAAACAGCGATTTCGGTGATTCCGCACACTTGTAACAGCAGAATCATGAAGATTATCACTGAAAATGCATATCTGAGCTGGCAACAACAACGATACCGAAGATATGGCAGTTTCCGCATATTGAACGCACTGTGGAGTGCTGAAAACACCAGAAAACGTGTTTTTCGCATTCAATACCACGAAAACAGCGATTTCGGTGATTCTGCGCACTTGTAACAGCAGAATCATGAAGATTATCACTGAAAATGCATGTCTCAGCTGGAAACAACAACGATACCGAAGATATCGTAGTTTCCGCATATCAAACGCACTGTGGAGTGCTGAAAACACCAGAAAACGTGTTTTTCGCATTGAATAGCACGAAAACAGCGATTTCGGTGATCCTGCACACTTGTAACAGCAGAATCATGAAGATTATCACTGAAAATGCGTATCTCAGCTGGAAACAACAACGATACCGAAGATATGGCAGTTTCCGCATATCAAACGCACTGTGGAGTGCTGAAAACCCCAGAAAACGTGTTTTTCGCATTGGATAGCACGAAAACAGCGATTTCGGTGATTCTGCACACTTGTAACTGCAGAATCATGAAGATTATCACTGGAAATGCATATCTCAGCTGGAAACAACAACGATACCGAAGATATCGCATTTCCGCATGTCAAACGCTCTGTGGCGTGCTGAAAACACCAGAAAACGTGTTTTTCGCATTCAATAGCACGAAAACAGCGATTTCGGTGATTCTGCGCACTTGTAACAGCAGAATCATGAAGATTATCACTGAAAATGCATGTCTCAGCTGGAAACAACAACGATACCGAAGATATCGTAGTTTCCGCATATCAAACGCACTGTGGAGTGCTGAAAACACCAGAAAACGTGTTTTTCGCATTCAATAGCACGAAAACAGCGATTTCGGTGATTCTGCACACTTGTAACAGCAGAATCATGAAGATTATCACTGATAATGCATATCTCAGCTGGAAACATCAACGATACCGAAGATATGGCAGTTTCCGCATATCGAACGCACTGTGGAGTGCTGAAAACACCAGAAAACGGGTTTTTCGCATTCAATACCACGAAAACAGCGATTTCGGTGATTCTGCACACTTGTAACAGCAGAATCATGGAGATTATCACTGAAAATGCATATCTCAGCTGGAAACAACAACGATACCGAAGATATGGCAGTTTCCGCATTTCAAACGCACTGTGAAGTGCTGAAAACACCAGAAAACGTGTTTTTCGCATTCAAATGCACGAAAACAGCGATTTCGGTGATTCTGCACACTTGTAACAGCAGAATCGTGAAGATTATCAGTGAAAATGCATATCTCAGCTGGAAACCCAACGATACCGAAGATATCGCAGTTTCAGCATATGAAACGCACTGTGGAGTGCTGAAAACACCAGAAAACGTGTTTTTCGCATTCAATAGCATGAAAACAGCGATTTCGGTGATTCCGCACACTTGTAACAGCAGAATCATGAAGATTATCACTGAAAATGCATATCTCAGCTGGCAACAACAACGATACCGAAGATATGGCAGTTTCCGCATATTGAACGCACTGTGGAGTGCTGAAAACACCAGAAAACGTGTTTTTCGCATTCAATACCACGAAAACAGCGATTTCGGTGATTCTGCACACTTGTAACAGCAGAATCATGAAGATTATCACTGAAAATGCATATCTCAGCTGGAAACAACAACGATACCGAAGATATCGTAGTTTCCGCATGTCAAACGCTCTGTGGAGTGCTGAAAACACCAGAAAACGTGTTTTTCGCATTCAATAGCACGAAAACAGAGATTTCGGTGATTCTGCACACTTGTAACAGCAGAATCATGAAGATTATCACTGATAATGCATATCTCAGCTGGAAACAACAACGATACCGAAGATATGGCAGTTTCCGCATATTGAACGCACTGTGGAGTGCTGAAAACACCAGAAAACGTGTTTTTCGCATTCAATACCACGAAAACAGCGATTTCGGTGATTCTGCACACTTGTAACAGCAGAATCATGAAGATTATCACTGAAAATGCATATCTCAGCTGGAAACAACAACGATACCGAAGATATCGTAGTTTCCGCATGTCAAACGCTCTGTGGAGTGCTGAAAACACCAGAAAACGTGTTTTTCGCATTCAATAGCACGAAAACAGAGATTTCGGTGATTCTGCACACTTGTAACAGCAGAATCATGAAGATTATCACTGATAATGCATATCTCAGCTGGAAACAACAACGATACCGGAGATATCGCAGTTTCCGCATATCAAACGCACTGTGGAGTGCTGAAAACACCAGAAAACGTGTTTTTCGCATTCAATAGCACGAAAACAGCGATTTCGGTGATTCCGCACACTTGTAACAGCAGAATCATGAAGATTATCACTGAAAATGCATATCTCAGCTGGAAACAACAACGATACCGAAGATATGGCAGTTTCCGCATATCGAACGCACTGTGGAGTGCTGAAAACACCAGAAAACGTGTTTTTCGCATTCAATACCACGAAAACAGCGATTTCGGTGATTCTGCACACTTGTAACAGCAGAATCATGAAGATTATCACTGAAAATGCATATCTCAGCTGGAAACAACAGCATTACCGAAGATATGGCAGTTTCCGCATATCAAACGCACTGTGGAGTGCTGAAAACCCCAGAAAACGTGTTTTTCGCATTGGATAGCACGAAAACAGCGATTTCGGTGATTCTGCACACTTGTAACTGCAGAATCATGAAGATTATCACAGGAAATGCATATCTCAGCTGGAAACAACAACAATACCGAAGATATCGTATTTCCGCATGTCAAACGCTCTGTGGCGTGCTGAAAACACCAGAAAACGTGTTTTTCGCATTCAATAGCACGAAAACAGCGATTTCGGTGATTCTGCGCACTTGTAACAGCAGAATCATGAAGATTATCACTGAAAATGCATGTCTCAGCTGGAAACAACAACGATACCGAAGATATCGTAGTTTCCGCATATCAAACGCACTGTGGAGTGCTGAAAACACCAGAAAACGTGTTTTTCGCATTGAATAGCACGAAAACAGCGATTTCGGTGATCCTGCACACTTGTAACAGCAGAATCATGAAGATTATCACTGAAAATGCGTATCTCAGCTGGAAACAACAACGATACCGAAGATATGGCAGTTTCCGCATATCAAACGCACTGTGGAGTGCTGAAAACCCCAGAAAACGTGTTTTTCGCATTGGATAGCACGAAAACAGCGATTTCGGTGATTCTGCACACTTGTAACTGCAGAATCATGAAGATTATCACTGGAAATGCATATCTCAGCTGGAAACAACAACGATACCGAAGATATCGCATTTCCGCATGTCAAACGCTCTGTGGCGTGCTGAAAACACCAGAAAACGTGTTTTTCGCATTCAATAGCACGAAAACAGCGATTTCGGTGATTCTGCGCACTTGTAACAGCAGAATCATGAAGATTATCACTGAAAATGCATGTCTCAGCTGGAAACAACAACGATACCGAAGATATCGTAGTTTCCGCATATCAAACGCACTGTGGAGTGCTGAAAACACCCGAAAACGTGTTTTTCGCATTGAATAGCACGAAAACAGCGATTTCGGTGATTCTGCACACTTGTAACAGCAGAATCATGAAGATTATCACTGAAAATGCGTATCTCAGCTGGAAACAACAACGATACCGAAGATATGGCAGATTCTGCATATCAAACGCACTGTGGAGTGCTGAAAACCCCAGAAAACGTGTTTTTCGCATTGGATAGCACGAAAACAGCGATTTCGGTGATTCTGCACACTTGTAACTGCAGAATCATGAAGATTATCACTGGAAATGCATATCTCAGCTGGAAACAACAACGATACCGAAGATATCGTATTTCCGCATGTCAAACGCTCTGTGGCGTGCTGAAAACACCAGAAAACGTGTTTTTCGCATTCAATAGCACGAAGCGATTTCGGTGATTCTGCGCACTTGTAACAGCAGAATCATGAAGATTATCACTGAAAATGCATGTCTCAGTTGGAAACAACAACGATATCAAAGATATCGTAGTTTCCGCATATCAAACGCACTGTGGAGTGCTGAAAACACCAGAAAACGTGTTTTTCGCATTCAATACCACGAAAACAGCGATTTCGGTGATTCTGCACACTTGTAACAGCAGAATCATGAAGATTATCACTGAAAATGCATATCTCAGCTGGAAACAACAACGATACCGAAGATATCGTAGTTTCCGCATATCAAACGCACTGTGGAGTGCTGAAAACACCAGAAAACGTGTTTTTCGCATTGAATAGCACGAAAACAGCGATTTCGGTGATCCTGCACACTTGTAACAGCAGAATCATGAAGATTATCACTGAAAATGCGTATCTCAGCTGGAAACAACAACGATACCGAAGATATGGCAGTTTCCGCATATCAAACGCACTGTGGAGTGCTGAAAACCCCAGAAAACGTGTTTTTCGCATTGGATAGCACGAAAACAGCGATTTCGGTGATTCTGCACACTTGTAACTGCAGAATCATGAAGATTATCACTGGAAATGCATATCTCAGCTGGAAACAACAACGATACCGAAGATATCGTATTTCCGCATGTCAAACGCTCTGTGGCGTGCTGAAAACACCAGAAAACGTGTTTTTCGCATTCAATAGCACGAAAACAGCGATTTCGGTGATTCTGCGCACTTGTAACAGCAGAATCATGAAGATTATCACTGAAAATGCATGTCTCAGCTGGAAACAACAACGATACCGAAGATATCGTAGTTTCCGCATATCAAATGCACTGTGGAGTGCTGAAAACACCAGAAAACGTGTTTTTCGCATTCAATAGCACGAAAACAGCGATTTCGGTGATTCTGCACACTTGTAACAGCAGAATCATGAAGATTATCACTGATAATGCATATCTCAGCTGGAAACATCAACGATACCGAAGATATGGCAGTTTCCGCATATCGAACGCACTGTGGAGTGCTGAAAACACCAGAAAACGGGTTTTTCGCATTCAATACCACGAAAACAGCGATTTCGGTGATTCTGCACACTTGTAACAGCAGAATCATGGAGATTATCACTGAAAATGCATATCTCAGCTGGAAACAACAGCATTACCGAAGATATGGCAGTTTCCGCATATCAAACGCTCTGTGGAGTGCTGAAAACACCAGAAAACGTGTTTTTCGCATTCAATAGCACGAAAACAGCGATTTCGGTGATTCTGCACACTTGTAACAGCAGAATCATGACGATTATCACTGAAAATGCATGTCTCAGCTGGAAACAACAACGATACCGAAGATTTCGTTGTTTCCGCATATCAAACGCACTGTGGAGTGCTGAAAACACCAGAAAACGTGTTTCTCGCATTGAATAGCACGAAAACAGCGATTTCGGCGATTCTGCACACTTGTAACAGCAGAATCATGAAGATTATCACTGAAAATGCATATCTCAGCTGGAAACATCAACGATACCGAAGATATGGAAGTTTCCGCATTTCAAACGCACTGTGAAGTGCTGAAAACACCAGAAAACGTGTTTTTCGCATTCAAATGCACGAAAACAGCGATTTCGGTGATTCTGCACACTTGTAACAGCAGAATCGTGAAGATTATCAGTGAAAATGCATATCTCAGCTGGAAACCCAACGATACCGAAGATATCGCAGTTTCAGCATATGAAACGCACTGTGGAGTGCTGAAAACACCAGAAAACGTGTTTTTCGCATTCAATAGCATGAAAACAGCGATTTCGGTGATTCCGCACACTTGTAACAGCAGAATCATGAAGATTATCACTGAAAATGCATATCTGAGCTGGCAACAACAACGATACCGAAGATATGGCAGTTTCCGCATATTGAACGCACTGTGGAGTGCTGAAAACACCAGAAAACGTGTTTTTCGCATTCAATACCACGAAAACAGCGATTTCGGTGATTCTGCACACTTGTAACAGCAGAATCATGAAGATTATCACTGAAAATGCATATCTCAGCTGGAAACAACAACGATACCGAAGATATCGTAGTTTCCGCATGTCAAACGCTCTGTGGAGTGCTGAAAACACCAGAAAACGTGTTTTTCGCATTCAATAGCACGAAAACAGAGATTTCGGTGATTCTGCACACTTGTAACAGCAGAATCATGAAGATTATCACTGATAATGCATATCTCAGCTGGAAACAACAACGATACCGGAGATATCGCAGTTTCCGCATATCAAACGCACTGTGGAGTGCTGAAAACACCAGAAAACGTGTTTTTCGCATTCAATAGCACGAAAACAGCGATTTCGGTGATTCCGCACACTTGTAACAGCAGAATCATGAAGATTATCACTGAAAATGCATATCTCAGCTGGAAACAACAACGATACCGAAGATATGGCAGTTTCCGCATATCGAACGCACTGTGGAGTGCTGAAAACACCAGAAAACGTGTTTTTCGCATTCAATACCACGAAAACAGCGATTTCGGTGATTCTGCACACTTGTAACAGCAGAATCATGAAGATTATCACTGAAAATGCATATCTCAGCTGGAAACAACAGCATTACCGAAGATATGGCAGTTTCCGCATATCAAACGCACTGTGGAGTGCTGAAAACCCCAGAAAACGTGTTTTTCGCATTGGATAGCACGAAAACAGCGATTTCGGTGATTCTGCACACTTGTAACTGCAGAATCATGAAGATTATCACAGGAAATGCATATCTCAGCTGGAAACAACAACAATACCGAAGATATCGTATTTCCGCATGTCAAACGCTCTGTGGCGTGCTGAAAACACCAGAAAACGTGTTTTTCGCATTCAATAGCACGAAAACAGCGATTTCGGTGATTCTGCGCACTTGTAACAGCAGAATCATGAAGATTATCACTGAAAATGCATGTCTCAGCTGGAAACAACAACGATACCGAAGATATCGTAGTTTCCGCATATCAAACGCACTGTGGAGTGCTGAAAACACCAGAAAACGTGTTTTTCGCATTGAATAGCACGAAAACAGCGATTTCGGTGATCCTGCACACTTGTAACAGCAGAATCATGAAGATTATCACTGAAAATGCGTATCTCAGCTGGAAACAACAACGATACCGAAGATATGGCAGTTTCCGCATATCAAACGCACTGTGGAGTGCTGAAAACCCCAGAAAACGTGTTTTTCGCATTGGATAGCACGAAAACAGCGATTTCGGTGATTCTGCACACTTGTAACTGCAGAATCATGAAGATTATCACTGGAAATGCATATCTCAGCTGGAAACAACAACGATACCGAAGATATCGCATTTCCGCATGTCAAACGCTCTGTGGCGTGCTGAAAACACCAGAAAACGTGTTTTTCGCATTCAATAGCACGAAAACAGCGATTTCGGTGATTCTGCGCACTTGTAACAGCAGAATCATGAAGATTATCACTGAAAATGCATGTCTCAGCTGGAAACAACAACGATACCGAAGATATCGTAGTTTCCGCATATCAAACGCACTGTGGAGTGCTGAAAACACCAGAAAACGTGTTTTTCGCATTGAATAGCACGAAAACAGCGATTTCGGTGATCGTGCACACTTGTAACAGCAGAATCATGAAGATTATCACTGAAAATGCGTATCTCAGCTGGAAACAACAACGATACCGAAGATATGGCAGTTTCCGCATATCAAACGCACTGTGGAGTGCTGAAAACCCCAGAAAACGTGTTTTTCGCATTGGATAGCACGAAAACAGCGATTTCGGTGATTCTGCACACTTGTAACTGCAGAATCATGAAGATTATCACTGGAAATGCATATCTCAGCTGGAAACAACAACGATACCGAAGATATCGCATTTCCGCATGTCAAACGCTCTGTGGCGTGCTGAAAACACCAGAAAACGTGTTTTTCGCATTCAATAGCACGAAAACAGCGATTTCGGTGATTCTGCGCACTTGTAACAGCAGAATCATGAAGATTATCACTGAAAATGCATGTCTCAGCTGGAAACAACAACGATACCGAAGATATCGTAGTTTCCGCATATCAAATGCACTGTGGAGTGCTGAAAACACCAGAAAACGTGTTTTTCGCATTCAATACCACGAAAACAGCGATTTCGGTGATTCTGCACACTTGTAACAGCAGAATCATGAAGATTATCACTGAAAATGCATATCTCAGCTGGAAACAACAACGATACCGAAGATATCGTAGTTTCCGCATGTCAAACGCTCTGTGGAGTGCTGAAAACACCAGAAAACGTGTTTTTCGCATTCAATAGCACGAAAACAGAGATTTCGGTGATTCTGCACACTTGTAACAGCAGAATCATGAAGATTATCACTGATAATGCATATCTCAGCTGGAAACAACAACGATACCGGAGATATCGCAGTTTCCGCATATCAAACGCACTGTGGAGTGCTGAAAACACCAGAAAACGTGTTTTTCGCATTCAATAGCACGAAAACAGCGATTTCGGTGATTCCGCACACTTGTAACAGCAGAATCATGAAGATTATCACTGAAAATGCATATCTCAGCTGGAAACAACAACGATACCGAAGATATGGCAGTTTCCGCATATCGAACGCACTGTGGAGTGCTGAAAACACCAGAAAACGTGTTTTTCGCATTCAATACCACGAAAACAGCGATTTCGGTGATTCTGCACACTTGTAACAGCAGAATCATGAAGATTATCACTGAAAATGCATATCTCAGCTGGAAACAACAGCATTACCGAAGATATGGCAGTTTCCGCATATCAAACGCACTGTGGAGTGCTGAAAACCCCAGAAAACGTGTTTTTCGCATTGGATAGCACGAAAACAGCGATTTCGGTGATTCTGCACACTTGTAACTGCAGAATCATGAAGATTATCACAGGAAATGCATATCTCAGCTGGAAACAACAACAATACCGAAGATATCGTATTTCCGCATGTCAAACGCTCTGTGGCGTGCTGAAAACACCAGAAAACGTGTTTTTCGCATTCAATAGCACGAAAACAGCGATTTCGGTGATTCTGCGCACTTGTAACAGCAGAATCATGAAGATTATCACTGAAAATGCATGTCTCAGCTGGAAACAACAACGATACCGAAGATATCGTAGTTTCCGCATATCAAACGCACTGTGGAGTGCTGAAAACACCAGAAAACGTGTTTTTCGCATTGAATAGCACGAAAACAGCGATTTCGGTGATCCTGCACACTTGTAACAGCAGAATCATGAAGATTATCACTGAAAATGCGTATCTCAGCTGGAAACAACAACGATACCGAAGATATGGCAGTTTCCGCATATCAAACGCACTGTGGAGTGCTGAAAACCCCAGAAAACGTGTTTTTCGCATTGGATAGCACGAAAACAGCGATTTCGGTGATTCTGCACACTTGTAACTGCAGAATCATGAAGATTATCACTGGAAATGCATATCTCAGCTGGAAACAACAACGATACCGAAGATATCGCATTTCCGCATGTCAAACGCTCTGTGGCGTGCTGAAAACACCAGAAAACGTGTTTTTCGCATTCAATAGCACGAAAACAGCGATTTCGGTGATTCTGCGCACTTGTAACAGCAGAATCATGAAGATTATCACTGAAAATGCATGTCTCAGCTGGAAACAACAACGATACCGAAGATATCGTAGTTTCCGCATATCAAACGCACTGTGGAGTGCTGAAAACACCAGAAAACGTGTTTTTCGCATTGAATAGCACGAAAACAGCGATTTCGGTGATCGTGCACACTTGTAACAGCAGAATCATGAAGATTATCACTGAAAATGCGTATCTCAGCTGGAAACAACAACGATACCGAAGATATGGCAGTTTCCGCATATCAAACGCACTGTGGAGTGCTGAAAACCCCAGAAAACGTGTTTTTCGCATTGGATAGCACGAAAACAGCGATTTCGGTGATTCTGCACACTTGTAACTGCAGAATCATGAAGATTATCACTGGAAATGCATATCTCAGCTGGAAACAACAACGATACCGAAGATATCGCATTTCCGCATGTCAAACGCTCTGTGGCGTGCTGAAAACACCAGAAAACGTGTTTTTCGCATTCAATAGCACGAAAACAGCGATTTCGGTGATTCTGCGCACTTGTAACAGCAGAATCATGAAGATTATCACTGAAAATGCATGTCTCAGCTGGAAACAACAACGATACCGAAGATATCGTAGTTTCCGCATATCAAATGCACTGTGGAGTGCTGAAAACACCAGAAAACGTGTTTTTCGCATTCAATAGCACGAAAACAGCGATTTCGGTGATTCTGCACACTTGTAACAGCAGAATCATGAAGATTATCACTGATAATGCATATCTCAGCTGGAAACATCAACGATACCGAAGATATGGCAGTTTCCGCATATCGAACGCACTGTGGAGTGCTGAAAACACCAGAAAACGGGTTTTTCGCATTCAATACCACGAAAACAGCGATTTCGGTGATTCTGCACACTTGTAACAGCAGAATCATGGAGATTATCACTGAAAATGCATATCTCAGCTGGAAACAACAACGATACCGAAGATATGGCAGTTTCCGCATTTCAAACGCACTGTGAAGTGCTGAAAACACCAGAAAACGTGTTTTTCGCATTCAAATGCACGAAAACAGCGATTTCGGTGATTCTGCACACTTGTAACAGCAGAATCGTGAAGATTATCAGTGAAAATGCATATCTCAGCTGGAAACCCAACGATACCGAAGATATCGCAGTTTCAGCATATGAAACGCACTGTGGAGTGCTGAAAACACCAGAAAACGTGTTTTTCGCATTCAATAGCATGAAAACAGCGATTTCGGTGATTCCGCACACTTGTAACAGCAGAATCATGAAGATTATCACTGAAAATGCATATCTCAGCTGGCAACAACAACGATACCGAAGATATGGCAGTTTCCGCATATTGAACGCACTGTGGAGTGCTGAAAACACCAGAAAACGTGTTTTTCGCATTCAATACCACGAAAACAGCGATTTCGGTGATTCTGCACACTTGTAACAGCAGAATCATGAAGATTATCACTGAAAATGCATATCTCAGCTGGAAACAACAGCATTACCGAAGATATGGCAGTTTCCGCATATCAAACCCACTGTGGAGTGCTGAAAACACCAGAAAACGTGTTTTTCGCATTCAATAGCACGAAAACAGCGATTTCGGTGATTCTGCACACTTGTAACAGCAGAATCATGGCGATTATCACTGAAAATGCATGTCTCAGCTGGAAACAACAACGATACCGAAGATATGGCAGTTTCCGCATATCAAACGCACTGTGGAGTGCTGAAAACCCCAGAAAACGTGTTTTTCGCATTGGATAGCACGAAAACAGCGATTTCGGTGATTCTGCACACTTGTACTGCAGAATCATGAAGATTATCACTGGAAATGCATATCTCAGCTGGAAACAACAACGATACCGAAGATATCGCAGTTTCCGCATATCAAACGCACTGTGGAGTGCTGAAAACACCAGAAAACGTGTTTTTCGCATTCAATAGCACGAAAACAGCGATTTCGGTGATTCTGCACACTTGTAACAGCAGAATCATGAAGATTATCACTGAAAATGCGTATCTCAGCTGGAAACAACAACGATACCGAAGATATGGCAGTTTCCGCATATCAAACGCACTGTGGAGTGCTGAAAACCCCAGAAAACGTGTTTTTCGCATTGGATAGCACGAAAACAGCGATTTCGGTGATTCTGCACACTTGTACTGCAGAATCATGAAGATTATCACTGGAAATGCATATCTCAGCTGGAAACAACAACGATACCGAAGATATCGCAGTTTCCGCATATCAAACGCACTGTGGAGTGCTGAAAACACCAGAAAACGTGTTTTTCGCATTCAATAGCACGAAAACAGCGATTTCGGTGATTCCGCACACTTGTAACAGCAGAATCATGAAGATTATCACTGAAAATGCATATCTCAGCTGGAAACAACAACGATACCGAAGATATGGCAGTTTCCGCATATCGAACGCACTGTGGAGTGCTGAAAACACCAGAAAACGTGTTTTTCGCATTCAAAAGCACGAAAACAGCGATTTCGGTGATTCTGCACACTTGTAACAGCAGAATCGTGAAGATTATCAGTGAAAATGCATATCTCAGCTGGAAACAACAGCATTACCGAAGATATGGCAGTTTCCGCATATCAAACGCACTGTGGAGTGCTGAAAACACCAGAAAACGTGTTTTTCGCATTCAATACCACGAAAACAGCGATTTCGGTGATTCTGCACACTTGTAACAGCAGAATCATGACGATTATCACTGAAAATGCATGTCTCAGCTGGAAACAACAACGATACCGAAGATTTCGTTGTTTCCGCATATCAAACGCACTGTGGAGTGCTGAAAACACCAGAAAACGTGTTTCTCGCATTGAATAGCACGAAAACAGCGATTTCGGCGATTCTGCACACTTGTAACAGCAGAATCATGAAGATTATCACTGAAAATGCATATCTCAGCTGGAAACATCAACGATACCGAAGATATGGCAGTTTCCGCATTTCAAACGCACTGTGAAGTGCTGAAAACACCAGAAAACGTGTTTTTCGCATTCAAATGCACGAAAACAGCGATTTCGGTGATTCTGCACACTTGTAACAGCAGAATCGTGAAGATTATCAGTGAAAATGCATATCTCAGCTGGAAACCCAACGATACCGAAGATATCGCAGTTTCAGCATATGAAACGCACTGTGGAGTGCTGAAAACACCAGAAAACGTGTTTTTCGCATTCAATAGCATGAAAACAGCGATTTCGGTGATTCCGCACACTTGTAACAGCAGAATCATGAAGATTATCACTGAAAATGCCTATCTCAGCTGGCAACAACAACGATACCGAAGATATGGCAGTTTCCGCATATTGAACGCACTGTGGAGTGCTGAAAACACCAGAAAACGTGTTTTTCGCATTCAATACCACGAAAACAGCGATTTCGGTGATTCTGCACACTTGTAACAGCAGAATCATGAAGATTATCACTGAAAATGCATATCTCAGCTGGAAACAACAACGATACCGAAGATATCGTAGTTTCCGCATGTCAAACGCTCTGTGGAGTGCTGAAAACACCAGAAAACGTGTTTTTCGCATTCAATAGCACGAAAACAGAGATTTCGGTGATTCTGCACACTTGTAACAGCAGAATCATGAAGATTATCACTGATAATGCATATCTCAGCTGGAAACAACAACGATACCGGAGATATCGCAGTTTCCGCATATCAAACGCACTGTGGAGTGCTGAAAACACCAGAAAACGTGTTTTTCGCATTCAATAGCACGAAAACAGCGATTTCGGTGATTCCGCACACTTGTAACAGCAGAATCATGAAGATTATCACTGAAAATGCATATCTCAGCTGGAAACAACAACGATACCGAAGATATGGCAGTTTCCGCATATCGAACGCACTGTGGAGTGCTGAAAACACCAGAAAACGTGTTTTTCGCATTCAATACCACGAAAACAGCGATTTCGGCGATTCTGCACACTTGTAACAGCAGAATCATGAAGATTATCACTGAAAATGCATATCTCAGCTGGAAACAACAGCATTACCGAAGATATGGCAGTTTCCGCATATCAAACGCACTGTGGAGTGCTGAAAACCCCAGAAAACGTGTTTTTCGCATTGGATAGCACGAAAACAGCGATTTCGGTGATTCTGCACACTTGTAACTGCAGAATCATGAAGATTATCACAGGAAATGCATATCTCAGCTGGAAACAACAACAATACCGAAGATATCGTATTTCCGCATGTCAAACGCTCTGTGGCGTGCTGAAAACACCAGAAAACGTGTTTTTCGCATTCAATAGCACGAAAACAGCGATTTCGGTGATTCTGCGCACTTGTAACAGCAGAATCATGAAGATTATCACTGAAAATGCATGTCTCAGCTGGAAACAACAACGATACCGAAGATATCGTAGTTTCCGCATATCAAACGCACTGTGGAGTGCTGAAAACACCAGAAAACGTGTTTTTCGCATTGAATAGCACGAAAACAGCGATTTCGGTGATCCTGCACACTTGTAACAGCAGAATCATGAAGATTATCACTGAAAATGCGTATCTCAGCTGGAAACAACAACGATACCGAAGATATGGCAGTTTCCGCATATCAAACGCACTGTGGAGTGCTGAAAACCCCAGAAAACGTGTTTTTCGCATTGGATAGCACGAAAACAGCGATTTCGGTGATTCTGCACACTTGTAACTGCAGAATCATGAAGATTATCACTGGAAATGCATATCTCAGCTGGAAACAACAACGATACCGAAGATATCGTATTTCCGCATGTCAAACGCTCTGTGGCGTGCTGAAAACACCAGAAAACGTGTTTTTCGCATTCAATAGCACGAAAACAGCGATTTCGGTGATTCTGCGCACTTGTAACAGCAGAATCATGAAGATTATCACTGAAAATGCATGTCTCAGCTGGAAACAACAACGATACCGAAGATATCGTAGTTTCCGCATATCAAATGCACTGTGGAGTGCTGAAAACACCAGAAAACGTGTTTTTCGCATTCAATAGCACGAAAACAGCGATTTCGGTGATTCTGCACACTTGTAACAGCAGAATCATGAAGATTATCACTGATAATGCATATCTCAGCTGGAAACATCAACGATACCGAAGATATGGCAGTTTCCGCATATCGAACGCACTGTGGAGTGCTGAAAACACCAGAAAACGGGTTTTTCGCATTCAATACCACGAAAACAGCGATTTCGGTGATTCTGCACACTTGTAACAGCAGAATCATGGAGATTATCACTGAAAATGCATATCTCAGCTGGAAACATCAACGATACCGAAGATATGGGAGTTTCCGCATTTCAAACGCACTGTGAAGTGCTGAAAACACCAGAAAACGTGTTTTTCGCATTCAAATGCACGAAAACAGCGATTTCGGTGATTCTGCACACTTGTAACAGCAGAATCGTGAAGATTATCAGTGAAAATGCATATCTCAGCTGGAAACCCAACGATACCGAAGATATCGCAGTTTCATCATATGAAACGCACTGTGGAGTGCTGAAAACACCAGAAAACGTGTTTTTCGCATTCAATAGTATGAAAACAGCGATTTCGGTGATTCCGCACACTTGTAACAGCAGAATCATGAAGATTATCACTGAAAATGCATATCTCAGCTGGCAACAACAACGATACCGAAGATATGGCAGTTTCCGCATATTGAACGCACTGTGGAGTGCTGAAAACACCAGAAAACGTGTTTTTCGCATTCAATACCACGAAAACAGCGATTTCGGTGATTCTGCACACTTGTAACAGCAGAATCATGAAGATTATCACTGAAAATGCATATCTCAGCTGGAAACAACAGCATTACCGAAGATATGGCAGTTTCCGCATATCAAACCCACTGTGGAGTGCTGAAAACACCAGAAAACGTGTTTTTCGCATTCAATAGCACGAAAACAGCGATTTCGGTGATTCTGCACACTTGTAACAGCAGAATCATGGCGATTATCACTGAAAATGCATGTCTCAGCTGGAAACAACAACGATACCGAAGATATCGTTGTTTCTGCATATCAAACGCACTGTGGAGTGCTGAAAACACCAGAAAACGTGTTTTTCGCATTGAATAGCACGAAAACAGCGATTTCGGTGATTCTGCACACTTGTAACAGCAGAATCATGAAGATTATCACTGAAAATGCGTATCTCAGCTGGAAACAACAACGATACCGAAGATATGGCAGTTTCCGCATATCAAACGCACTGTGGAGTGCTGAAAACCCCAGAAAACGTGTTTTTCGCATTGGATAGCACGAAAACAGCGATTTCGGTGATTCTGCACACTTGTACTGCAGAATCATGAAGATTATCACTGGAAATGCATATCTCAGCTGGAAACAACAACGATACCGAAGATATCGCAGTTTCCGCATATCAAACGCACTGTGGAGTGCTGAAAACACCAGAAAACGTGTTTTTCGCATTCAATAGCACGAAAACAGCGATTTCGGTGATTCCGCACACTTGTAACAGCAGAATCATGAAGATTATCACTGAAAATGCATATCTCAGCTGGAAACAACAACGATACCGAAGATATGGCAGTTTCCGCATATCGAACGCACTGTGGAGTGCTGAAAACACCAGAAAACGTGTTTTTCGCATTCAAAAGCACGAAAACAGCGATTTCGGTGATTCTGCACACTTGTAACAGCAGAATCGTGAAGATTATCAGTGAAAATGCATATCCCAGCTGGAAACCCAACGATACCGAAGATATCGCAGTTTCCGCATATCAAACGCACTGTGGAGTGCTGAAAACACCAGAAAACGTGTTTTTCACATTCAATAGCACGAAAACAGCGATTTCGGTGATTCCGCACACTTGTAACAGCAGAATCATGAAGATTATCACTGAAAATGCATATCTCAGCTGGAAACAACAACGATACCGAAGATATGGCAGTTTCCGCATATCAAACGGACTGTGGAGTGCTGAAAACACCAGAAAACGTGTTTTTCGCATTGAATAGCACGAAAACAGCGATTTCGGTGATTCTGCGCACTTGTAACAGCAGAATCATGAAGATTATCACTGAAAATGCATGTCTCAGCTGGAAACAACAACGATACCGAAGATATCGTAGTTTCCGCATGTCAAACGCTCTGTGGAGTGCTGAAAACACCAGAAAACGTGTTTTTCGCATTCAATAGCACGAAAACAGAGATTTCGGTGATTCTGCACACTTGTAACAGCAGAATCATGAAGATTATCACTGATAATGCATATCTCAGCTGGAAACAACAACGATACCGGAGATATCGCAGTTTCCGCATATCAAACGCACTGTGGAGTGCTGAAAACACCAGAAAACGTGTTTTTCGCATTCAATAGCACGAAAACAGCGATTTCGGTGATTCCGCACACTTGTAACAGCAGAATCATGAAGATTATCACTGAAAATGCATATCTCAGCTGGAAACAACAACGATACCGAAGATATGGCAGTTTCCGCATATCGAACGCACTGTGGAGTGCTGAAAACACCAGAAAACGTGTTTTTCGCATTCAATACCACGAAAACAGCGATCTCGGTGATTCTGCGCACTTGTAACAGCAGAATCATGAAGATTATCACTGAAAATGCATGTCTCAGCTGGAAACAACAACGATATCGAAGATATCGTAGGTTCCGCATATCAAACGCACTGTGGAGTGCTGAAAACACCAGAAAACGTGTTTTTCGCATTGAATAGCACGAAAACAGCGATTTCGGTGATTCTGCACAATTGTAACAGCAGAATCATGAAGATTATCACTGAAAATGCATATCTCAGCTGGAAACAACAACGATACCGAAGATATCGTAGTTTCCGCATGTCAAACGCTCTGTGGAGTGCTGAAAACACCAGAAAACGTGTTTTTCGCATTCAATAGCACGAAAACAGAGATTTCGGTGATTCTGCACACTTGTAACAGCAGAATCATGAAGATTATCACTGATAATGCATATCTCAGCTGGAAACAACAACGATACCGGAGATATCGCAGTTTCCGCATATCAAACGCACTGTGGAGTGCTGAAAACACCAGAAAACGTGTTTTTCGCATTCAATAGCACGAAAACAGCGATTTCGGTGATTCCGCACACTTGTAACAGCAGAATCATGAAGATTATCACTGAAAATGCATATCTCAGCTGGAAACAACAACGATACCGAAGATATGGCAGTTTCCGCATATCGAACGCACTGTGGAGTGCTGAAAACACCAGAAAACGTGTTTTTCGCATTCAATACCACGAAAACAGCGATTTCGGTGATTCTGCACACTTGTAACAGCAGAATCATGAAGATTATCACTGAAAATGCATATCTCAGCTGGAAACAACAGCATTACCGAAGATATGGCAGTTTCCGCATATCAAACGCACTGTGGAGTGCTGAAAACCCCAGAAAACGTGTTTTTCGCATTGGATAGCACGAAAACAGCGATTTCGGTGATTCTGCACACTTGTAACTGCAGAATCATGAAGATTATCACAGGAAATGCATATCTCAGCTGGAAACAACAACAATACCGAAGATATCGTATTTCCGCATGTCAAACGCTCTGTGGCGTGCTGAAAACACCAGAAAACGTGTTTTTCGCATTCAATAGCACGAAAACAGCGATTTCGGTGATTCTGCGCACTTGTAACAGCAGAATCATGAAGATTATCACTGAAAATGCATGTCTCAGCTGGAAACAACAACGATACCGAAGATATCGTAGTTTCCGCATATCAAACGCACTGTGGAGTGCTGAAAACACCAGAAAACGTGTTTTTCGCATTGAATAGCACGAAAACAGCGATTTCGGTGATCCTGCACACTTGTAACAGCAGAATCACGAAGATTATCACTGAAAATGCGTATCTCAGCTGGAAACAACAACGATACCGAAGATATGGCAGTTTCCGCATATCAAACGCACTGTGGAGTGCTGAAAACCCCAGAAAACGTGTTTTTCGCATTGGATAGCACGAAAACAGCGATTTCGGTGATTCTGCACACTTGTAACTGCAGAATCATGAAGATTATCACTGGAAATGCATATCTCAGCTGGAAACAACAACGATACCGAAGATATCGCATTTCCGCATGTCAAACGCTCTGTGGCGTGCTGAAAACACCAGAAAACGTGTTTTTCGCATTCAATAGCACGAAAACAGCGATTTCGGTGATTCTGCGCACTTGTAACAGCAGAATCATGAAGATTATCACTGAAAATGCATGTCTCAGCTGGAAACAACAACGATACCGAAGATATCGTAGTTTCCGCATATCAAATGCACTGTGGAGTGCTGAAAACACTAGAAAACGTGTTTTTCGCATTCAATAGCACGAAAACAGCGATTTCGGTGATTCTGCACACTTGTAACAGCAGAATCATGAAGATTATCACTGATAATGCATATCTCAGCTGGAAACATCAACGATACCGAAGATATGGCAGTTTCCGCATATCGAACGCACTGTGGAGTGCTGAAAACACCAGAAAACGGGTTTTTCGCATTCAATACCACGAAAACAGCGATTTCGGTGATTCTGCACACTTGTAACAGCAGAATCATGGAGATTATCACTGAAAATGCATATCTCAGCTGGAAACAACAACGATACCGAAGATATGGCAGTTTCCGCATTTCAAACGCACTGTGAAGTGCTGAAAACACCAGAAAACGTGTTTTTCGCATTCAAATGCACGAAAACAGCGATTTCGGTGATTCTGCACACTTGTAACAGCAGAATCGTGAAGATTATCAGTGAAAATGCATATCTCAGCTGGAAACCCAACGATACCGAAGATATCGCAGTTTCAGCATATGAAACGCACTGTGGAGTGCTGAAAACACCAGAAAACGTGTTTTTCGCATTCAATAGCATGAAAACAGCGATTTCGGTGATTCCGCACACTTGTAACAGCAGAATCATGAAGATTATCACTGAAAATGCATATCTCAGCTGGCAACAACAACGATACCGAAGATATGGCAGTTTCCGCATATTGAACGCACTGTGGAGTGCTGAAAACACCAGAAAACGTGTTTTTCGCATTCAATACCACGAAAACAGCGATTTCGGTGATTCTGCACACTTGTAACAGCAGAATCATGAAGATTATCACTGAAAATGCATATCTCAGCTGGAAACAACAGCATTACCGAAGATATGGCAGTTTCCGCATATCAAACCCACTGTGGAGTGCTGAAAACACCAGAAAACGTGTTTTTCGCATTCAATAGCACGAAAACAGCGATTTCGGTGATTCTGCACACTTGTAACAGCAGAATCATGGCGATTATCACTGAAAATGCATGTCTCAGCTGGAAACAACAACGATACCGAAGATATCGTTGTTTCTGCATATCAAACGCACTGTGGAGTGCTGAAAACACCAGAAAACGTGTTTTTCGCATTGAATAGCACGAAAACAGCGATTTCGGTGATTCTGCACACTTGTAACAGCAGAATCATGAAGATTATCACTGAAAATGCGTATCTCAGCTGGAAACAACAACGATACCGAAGATATGGCAGTTTCCGCATATCAAACGCACTGTGGAGTGCTGAAAACCCCAGAAAACGTGTTTTTCGCATTGGATAGCACGAAAACAGCGATTTCGGTGATTCTGCACACTTGTACTGCAGAATCATGAAGATTATCACTGGAAATGCATATCTCAGCTGGAAACAACAACGACACCGAAGATATCGCAGTTTCCGCATATCAAACGCACTGTGGAGTGCTGAAAACACCAGAAAACGTGTTTTTCGCATTCAATAGCACGAAAACAGCGATTTCGGTGATTCCGCACACTTGTAACAGCAGAATCATGAAGATTATCACTGAAAATGCATATCTCAGCTGGAAACAACAACGATACCGAAGATATGGCAGTTTCCGCATATCGAACGCACTGTGGAGTGCTGAAAACACCAGAAAACGTGTTTTTCGCATTCAAAAGCACGAAAACAGCGATTTCGGTGATTCTGCACACTTGTAACAGCAGAATCGTGAAGATTATCAGTGAAAATGCATATCTCAGCTGGAAACAACAGCATTACCGAAGATATGGCAGTTTCCGCATATCAAACGCACTGTGGAGTGCTGAAAACACCAGAAAACGTGTTTTTCGCATTCAATACCACGAAAACAGCGATTTCGGTGATTCTGCACACTTGTAACAGCAGAATCATGACGATTATCACTGAAAATGCATGTCTCAGCTGGAAACAACAACGATACCGAAGATTTCGTTGTTTCCGCATATCAAACGCACTGTGGAGTGCTGAAAACACCAGAAAACGTGTTTCTCGCATTGAATAGCACGAAAACAGCGATTTCGGCGATTCTGCACACTTGTAACAGCAGAATCATGAAGATTATCACTGAAAATGCATATCTCAGCTGGAAACATCAACGATACCGAAGATATGGCAGTTTCCGCATTTCAAACGCACTGTGAAGTGCTGAAAACACCAGAAAACGTGTTTTTCGCATTCAAATGCACGAAAACAGCGATTTCGGTGATTCTGCACACTTGTAACAGCAGAATCGTGAAGATTATCAGTGAAAATGCATATCTCAGCTGGAAACCCAACGATACCGAAGATATCGCAGTTTCAGCATATGAAACGCACTGTGGAGTGCTGAAAACACCAGAAAACGTGTTTTTCGCATTCAATAGCATGAAAACAGCGATTTCGGTGATTCCGCACACTTGTAACAGCAGAATCATGAAGATTATCACTGAAAATGCCTATCTCAGCTGGCAACAACAACGATACCGAAGATATGGCAGTTTCCGCATATTGAACGCACTGTGGAGTGCTGAAAACACCAGAAAACGTGTTTTTCGCATTCAATACCACGAAAACAGCGATTTCGGTGATTCTGCACACTTGTAACAGCAGAATCATGAAGATTATCACTGAAAATGCATATCTCAGCTGGAAACAACAACGATACCGAAGATATCGTAGTTTCCGCATGTCAAACGCTCTGTGGAGTGCTGAAAACACCAGAAAACGTGTTTTTCGCATTCAATAGCACGAAAACAGAGATTTCGGTGATTCTGCACACTTGTAACAGCAGAATCATGAAGATTATCACTGATAATGCATATCTCAGCTGGAAACAACAACGATACCGGAGATATCGCAGTTTCCGCATATCAAACGCACTGTGGAGAGCTGAAAACACCAGAAAACGTGTTTTTCGCATTCAATAGCACGAAAACAGCGATTTCGGTGATTCCGCACACTTGTAACAGCAGAATCATGAAGATTATCACTGAAAATGCATATCTCAGCTGGAAACAACAACGATACCGAAGATATGGCAGTTTCCGCATATCGAACGCACTGTGGAGTGCTGAAAACACCAGAAAACGTGTTTTTCGCATTCAATACCACGAAAACAGCGATTTCGGTGATTCTGCACACTTGTAACAGCAGAATCATGAAGATTATCACTGAAAATGCATATCTCAGCTGGAAACAACAGCATTACCGAAGATATGGCAGTTTCCGCATATCAAACGCACTGTGGAGTGCTGAAAACCCCAGAAAACGTGTTTTTCGCATTGGATAGCACGAAAACAGCGATTTCGGTGATTCTGCACACTTGTAACTGCAGAATCATGAAGATTATCACAGGAAATGCATATCTCAGCTGGAAACAACAACAATACCGAAGATATCGTATTTCCGCATGTCAAACGCTCTGTGGCGTGCTGAAAACACCAGAAAACGTGTTTTTCGCATTCAATAGCACGAAAACAGCGATTTCGGTGATTCTGCGCACTTGTAACAGCAGAATCATGAAGATTATCACTGAAAATGCATGTCTCAGCTGGAAACAACAACGATACCGAAGATATCGTAGTTTCCGCATATCAAACGCACTGTGGAGTGCTGAAAACACCAGAAAACGTGTTTTTCGCATTGAATAGCACGAAAACAGCGATTTCGGTGATCCTGCACACTTGTAACAGCAGAATCATGAAGATTATCACTGAAAATGCGTATCTCAGCTGGAAACAACAACGATACCGAAGATATGGCAGTTTCCGCATATCAAACGCACTGTGGAGTGCTGAAAACCCCAGAAAACGTGTTTTTCGCATTGGATAGCACGAAAACAGCGATTTCGGTGATTCTGCACACTTGTAACTGCAGAATCATGAAGATTATCACTGGAAATGCATATCTCAGCTGGAAACAACAACGATACCGAAGATATCGTATTTCCGCATGTCAAACGCTCTGTGGCGTGCTGAAAACACCAGAAAACGTGTTTTTCGCATTCAATAGCACGAAAACAGCGATTTCGGTGATTCTGCGCACTTGTAACAGCAGAATCATGAAGATTATCACTGAAAATGCATGTCTCAGCTGGAAACAACAACGATACCGAAGATATCGTAGTTTCCGCATATCAAATGCACTGTGGAGTGCTGAAAACACCAGAAAACGTGTTTTTCGCATTCAATAGCACGAAAACAGCGATTTCGGTGATTCTGCACACTTGTAACAGCAGAATCATGAAGATTATCACTGATAATGCATATCTCAGCTGGAAACATCAACGATACCGAAGATATGGCAGTTTCCGCATATCGAACGCACTGTGGAGTGCTGAAAACACCAGAAAACGGGTTTTTCGCATTCAATACCACGAAAACAGCGATTTCGGTGATTCTGCACACTTGTAACAGCAGAATCATGGAGATTATCACTGAAAATGCATATCTCAGCTGGAAACATCAACGATACCGAAGATATGGGAGTTTCCGCATTTCAAACGCACTGTGAAGTGCTGAAAACACCAGAAAACGTGTTTTTCGCATTCAAATGCACGAAAACAGCGATTTCGGTGATTCTGCACACTTGTAACAGCAGAATCGTGAAGATTATCAGTGAAAATGCATATCTCAGCTGGAAACCCAACGATACCGAAGATATCGCAGTTTCATCATATGAAACGCACTGTGGAGTGCTGAAAACACCAGAAAACGTGTTTTTCGCATTCAATAGTATGAAAACAGCGATTTCGGTGATTCCGCACACTTGTAACAGCAGAATCATGAAGATTATCACTGAAAATGCATATCTCAGCTGGCAACAACAACGATACCGAAGATATGGCAGTTTCCGCATATTGAACGCACTGTGGAGTGCTGAAAACACCAGAAAACGTGTTTTTCGCATTCAATACCACGAAAACAGCGATTTCGGTGATTCTGCACACTTGTAACAGCAGAATCATGAAGATTATCACTGAAAATGCATATCTCAGCTGGAAACAACAGCATTACCGAAGATATGGCAGTTTCCGCATATCAAACCCACTGTGGAGTGCTGAAAACACCAGAAAACGTGTTTTTCGCATTCAATAGCACGAAAACAGCGATTTCGGTGATTCTGCACACTTGTAACAGCAGAATCATGGCGATTATCACTGAAAATGCATGTCTCAGCTGGAAACAACAACGATACCGAAGATATCGTTGTTTCTGCATATCAAACGCACTGTGGAGTGCTGAAAACACCAGAAAACGTGTTTTTCGCATTGAATAGCACGAAAACAGCGATTTCGGTGATTCTGCACACTTGTAACAGCAGAATCATGAAGATTATCACTGAAAATGCGTATCTCAGCTGGAAACAACAACGATACCGAAGATATGGCAGTTTCCGCATATCAAACGCACTGTGGAGTGCTGAAAACCCCAGAAAACGTGTTTTTCGCATTGGATAGCACGAAAACAGCGATTTCGGTGATTCTGCACACTTGTACTGCAGAATCATGAAGATTATCACTGGAAATGCATATCTCAGCTGGAAACAACAACGATACCGAAGATATCGCAGTTTCCGCATATCAAACGCACTGTGGAGTGCTGAAAACACCAGAAAACGTGTTTTTCGCATTCAATAGCACGAAAACAGCGATTTCGGTGATTCCGCACACTTGTAACAGCAGAATCATGAAGATTATCACTGAAAATGCATATCTCAGCTGGAAACAACAACGATACCGAAGATATGGCAGTTTCCGCATATCGAACGCACTGTGGAGTGCTGAAAACACCAGAAAACGTGTTTTTCGCATTCAAAAGCACGAAAACAGCGATTTCGGTGATTCTGCACACTTGTAACAGCAGAATCGTGAAGATTATCAGTGAAAATGCATATCCCAGCTGGAAACCCAACGATACCGAAGATATCGCAGTTTCCGCATATCAAACGCACTGTGGAGTGCTGAAAACACCAGAAAACGTGTTTTTCACATTCAATAGCACGAAAACAGCGATTTCGGTGATTCCGCACACTTGTAACAGCAGAATCATGAAGATTATCACTGAAAATGCATATCTCAGCTGGAAACAACAACGATACCGAAGATATGGCAGTTTCCGCATATCAAACGGACTGTGGAGTGCTGAAAACACCAGAAAACGTGTTTTTCGCATTGAATAGCACGAAAACAGCGATTTCGGTGATTCTGCGCACTTGTAACAGCAGAATCATGAAGATTATCACTGAAAATGCATGTCTCAGCTGGAAACAACAACGATACCGAAGATATCGTAGTTTCCGCATGTCAAACGCTCTGTGGAGTGCTGAAAACACCAGAAAACGTGTTTTTCGCATTCAATAGCACGAAAACAGAGATTTCGGTGATTCTGCACACTTGTAACAGCAGAATCATGAAGATTATCACTGATAATGCATATCTCAGCTGGAAACAACAACGATACCGGAGATATCGCAGTTTCCGCATATCAAACGCACTGTGGAGTGCTGAAAACACCAGAAAACGTGTTTTTCGCATTCAATAGCACGAAAACAGCGATTTCGGTGATTCCGCACACTTGTAACAGCAGAATCATGAAGATTATCACTGAAAATGCATATCTCAGCTGGAAACAACAACGATACCGAAGATATGGCAGTTTCCGCATATCGAACGCACTGTGGAGTGCTGAAAACACCAGAAAACGTGTTTTTCGCATTCAATACCACGAAAACAGCGATCTCGGTGATTCTGCGCACTTGTAACAGCAGAATCATGAAGATTATCACTGAAAATGCATGTCTCAGCTGGAAACAACAACGATATCGAAGATATCGTAGGTTCCGCATATCAAACGCACTGTGGAGTGCTGAAAACACCAGAAAACGTGTTTTTCGCATTGAATAGCACGAAAACAGCGATTTCGGTGATTCTGCACAATTGTAACAGCAGAATCATGAAGATTATCACTGAAAATGCATATCTCAGCTGGAAACAACAACGATACCGAAGATATCGTAGTTTCCGCATGTCAAACGCTCTGTGGAGTGCTGAAAACACCAGAAAACGTGTTTTTCGCATTCAATAGCACGAAAACAGAGATTTCGGTGATTCTGCACACTTGTAACAGCAGAATCATGAAGATTATCACTGATAATGCATATCTCAGCTGGAAACAACAACGATACCGGAGATATCGCAGTTTCCGCATATCAAACGCACTGTGGAGTGCTGAAAACACCAGAAAACGTGTTTTTCGCATTCAATAGCACGAAAACAGCGATTTCGGTGATTCCGCACACTTGTAACAGCAGAATCATGAAGATTATCACTGAAAATGCATATCTCAGCTGGAAACAACAACGATACCGAAGATATGGCAGTTTCCGCATATCGAACGCACTGTGGAGTGCTGAAAACACCAGAAAACGTGTTTTTCGCATTCAATACCACGAAAACAGCGATTTCGGTGATTCTGCACACTTGTAACAGCAGAATCATGAAGATTATCACTGAAAATGCATATCTCAGCTGGAAACAACAGCATTACCGAAGATATGGCAGTTTCCGCATATCAAACGCACTGTGGAGTGCTGAAAACCCCAGAAAACGTGTTTTTCGCATTGGATAGCACGAAAACAGCGATTTCGGTGATTCTGCACACTTGTAACTGCAGAATCATGAAGATTATCACAGGAAATGCATATCTCAGCTGGAAACAACAACAATACCGAAGATATCGTATTTCCGCATGTCAAACGCTCTGTGGCGTGCTGAAAACACCAGAAAACGTGTTTTTCGCATTCAATAGCACGAAAACAGCGATTTCGGTGATTCTGCGCACTTGTAACAGCAGAATCATGAAGATTATCACTGAAAATGCGTATCTCAGCTGGAAACAACAACGATACCGAAGATATGGCAGTTTCCGCATATCAAACGCACTGTGGAGTGCTGAAAACCCCAGAAAACGTGTTTTTCGCATTGGATAGCACGAAAACAGCGATTTCGGTGATTCTGCACACTTGTAACTGCAGAATCATGAAGATTATCACTGGAAATGCATATCTCAGCTGGAAACAACAACGATACCGAAGATATCGTATTTCCGCATGTCAAACGCTCTGTGGCGTGCTGAAAACACCAGAAAACGTGTTTTTCGAATTCAATATCACGAAAACAGCGATTTCGGTGATTCTGCGCACTTGTAACAGCAGAATCATGAAGATTATCACTGAAAATGCATGTCTCAGCTGGAAACAACAACGATACCGAAGATATCGTAGTTTCCGCATATCAAATGCACTGTGGAGTGCTGAAAACACCAGAAAACGTGTTTTTCGCATTCAATAGCACGAAAACAGCGATTTCGGTGATTCTGCACACTTGTAACAGCAGAATCATGAAGATTATCACTGATAATGCATATCTCAGCTGGAAACATCAACGATACCGAAGATATGGCAGTTTGCGCATATCGAACGCACTGTGGAGTGCTGAAAACACCAGAAAACGGGTTTTTCGCATTCAATACCACGAAAACAGCGATTTCGGTGATTCTGCACACTTGTAACAGCGGAATCATGGAGATTATCACTGAAAATGCATATCTCAGCTGGAAACCCAACGATACCGAAGATATCGCAGTTTCAGCATATGAAACGCACTGTGGAGTGCTGAAAACACCAGAAAACGTGTTTCTCGCATTGAATAGCACGAAAACAGCGATTTCGGCGATTCTGCACACTTGTAACAGCAGAATCATGAAGATTATCACTGAAAATGCATATCTCAGCTGGAAACAACAACGATACCGAAGATATGGCAGTTTCCGCATTTCAAACGCACTGTGAAGTGCTGAAAACACCAGAAAACGTGTTTTTCGCATTCAAATGCACGAAAACAGCGATTTCGGTGATTCTGCACACTTGTAACAGCAGAATCGTGAAGATTATCAGTGAAAATGCATATCTCAGCTGGAAACCCAACGATACCGAAGATATCGCAGTTTCAGCATATGAAACGCACTGTGGAGTGCTGAAAACACCAGAAAACGTGTTTTTCGCATTCAATAGCATGAAAACAGCGATTTCGGTGATTCCGCACACTTGTAACAGCAGAATCATGAAGATTATCACTGAAAATGCATATCTCAGCTGGCAACAACAACGATACCGAAGATATGGCAGTTTCCGCATATTGAACGCACTGTGGAGTGCTGAAAACACCAGAAAACGTGTTTTTCGCATTCAATACCACGAAAACAGCGATTTCGGTGATTCTGCACACTTGTAACAGCAGAATCATGAAGATTATCACTGAAAATGCATATCTCAGCTGGAAACAACAGCATTACCGAAGATATGGCAGTTTCCGCATATCAAACCCACTGTGGAGTGCTGAAAACACCAGAAAACGTGTTTTTCGCATTCAATAGCACGAAAACAGCGATTTCGGTGATTCTGCACACTTGTAACAGCAGAATCATGGCGATTATCACTGAAAATGCATGTCTCAGCTGGAAACAACAACGATACCGAAGATATCGTTGTTTCTGCATATCAAACGCACTGTGGAGTGCTGAAAACACCAGAAAACGTGTTTTTCGCATTGAATAGCACGAAAACAGCGATTTCGGTGATTCTGCACACTTGTAACAGCAGAATCATGACGATTATCACTGAAAATGCGTATCTCAGCTGGAAACAACAACGATACCGAAGATATGGCAGTTTCCGCATATCAAACGCACTGTGGAGTGCTGAAAACCCCAGAAAACGTGTTTTTCGCATTGGATAGCACGAAAACAGCGATTTCGGTGATTCTGCACACTTGTAACTGCAGAATCATGAAGATTATCACTGGAAATGCATATCTCAGCTGGAAACAACAACGATACCGAAGATATCGCAGTTTCCGCATATCAAACGCACTGTGGAGTGCTGAAAACACCAGAAAACGTGTTTTTCGCATTCAATAGCACGAAAACAGCGATTTCGGTGATTCCGCACACTTGTAACAGCAGAATCATGAAGATTATCACTGAAAATGCATATCTCAGCTGGAAACAACAACGATACCGAAGATATGGCAGTTTCCGCATATCGAACGCACTGTGGAGTGCTGAAAACACCAGAAAACGTGTTTTTCGCATTCAAAAGCACGAAAACAGCGATTTCGGTGATTCTGCACACTTGTAACAGCAGAATCGTGAAGATTATCAGTGAAAATGCATATCTCAGCTGGAAACCCAACGATACCGAAGATATCGCAGTTTCCGCATATCAAACGCACTGTGGAGTGCTGAAAACACCAGAAAACGTGTTTTTCGCATTCAATAGCACGAAAACAGCGATTTCGGTGATTCCGCACACTTGTAACAGCAGAATCATGAAGATTATCACTGAAAATGCATATCTCAGCTGGAAACAACAACGATACCGAAGATATGGCAGTTTCCGCATATCGAACGCACTGTGGAGTGCTGAAAACACCAGAAAACGTGTTTTTCGCATTCAAAAGCACGAAAACAGCGATTTCGGTGATTCTGCACACTTGTAACAGCTGAATCGTGAAGATTATCAGTGAAAATGCATATCTCAGCTGGAAACCCAACGATACCGAAGATATCGCAGTTTCCGCATATCAAACGCACTGTGGAGTGCTGAAAACACCAGAAAACGTGTTTGCCGCATTCAATAGCACGAAAACAGCGATTTCGGTGATTCCGCACACTTGTACCAGCAGAATCATGAAGATTATCACTGAAAATGCATATCTCAGCTGGAAACAACAACGATACCGAAGATATGGCAGTTTCCGCATATCAAACGCACTGTGGAGTGCTGAAAACACCAGAAAACGTGTTTTTCGCATTGAATAGCACGAAAACAGCGATTTCGGTGATTCTGCACACTTGTAACAGCAGAATCATGAAGATTATCACTGAAAATGCGTATCTCAGCTGGAAACAACAACGATACCGAAGATATGGCAGTTTCCGCATATCAAACGCACTGTGGAGTGCTGAAAACCCCAGAAAACGTGTTTTTCGCATTGGATAGCACGAAAACAGCGATTTCGGTGATTCTGCACACTTGTAACTGCAGAATCATGAAGATTATCACTGGAAATGCATATCTCAGCTGGAAACAACAACGATACCGAAGATATCGCAGTTTCCGCATGTCAAACGCTCTGTGGCGTGCTGAAAACACCAGAAAATGTGTTTTTCGCATTCAATAGCACGAAAACAGCGATTTCGGTGATTCTGCGCACTTGTAACAGCAGAATCGTGAAGATTATCACTGATAATGCATATCTCAGCTGGAAACAACAGCATTACCGAAGATATGGCAGTTTCCGCATATCAAACCCACTGTGGAGTGCTGAAAACACCAGAAAACGTGTTTTTCGCATTCAAAAGCACGAAAACAGCGATTTCGGTGATTCTGCACACTTGTAACAGCAGAATCGTGAAGATTATCAGTGAAAATGCATATCTCAGCTGGAAACCCAACGATACCGAAGATGTCGCAGTTTCCGCATATCAAACGCACTGTGGAGTGCTGAAAACACCAGAAAACGTGTTTTTCGCATTCAATAGCACGAAAACAGCGATTTCGGTGATTCCGCACACTTGTAACAGCAGAATCATGAAGATTATCACTGAAAATGCATATCTCAGCTGGAAACAACAGCATTACCGAAGATATGGCAGTTTCCACATATCAAACGCACTGTGGAGTGCTGAAAACACCATAAAACGTGTTTTTCGCATTCAATAGCACGAAAACAGCGATTTCGGTGATTCTGCACACTTGTAACAGCAGAATCATGAAGATTATCACTGAAAATGCGTATCTCAGCTGGAAACAACAACGATACCGAAGATATGGCAGTTTCCGCATATCAAACGCACTGTGGAGTGCTGAAAACCCCAGAAAACGTGTTTTTCGCATTGGATAGCACGAAAACAGCGATTTCGGTGATTCTGCACACTTGTAACTGCAGAATCATGAAGATTATCACTGGAAATGCATATCTCAGCTGGAAACAACAACGATACCGAAGATATCGCAGTTTCCGCATGTCAAACGCTCTGTGGCGTGCTGAAAACACCAGAAAATGTGTTTTTCGCATTCAATAGCACGAAAACAGCGATTTCGGTGATTCTGCGCACTTGTAACAGCAGAATCGTGAAGATTATCAGTGAAAATGCATATCTCAGCTGGAAACCCAACGATACCGAAGATATCGCAGTTTCCGCATATCAAACGCACTGTGGAGTGCTGAAAACACCAGAAAACGTGTTTTTCGCATTCAATAGCACGAAAACAGCGATTTCGGTGATTCCGCACACTTGTAACAGCAGAATCATGAAGATTATCACTGAAAATGCATATCTCAGCTGGAAACAACAACGATACCGAAGATATGGCAGTTTCCGCATATCGAACGCACTGTGGAGTGCTGAAAACACCAGAAAACGTGTTTTTCGCATTCAAAAGCACGAAAACAGCGATTTCGGTGATTCTGCACACTTGTAACAGCTGAATCGTGAAGATTATCAGTGAAAATGCATATCTCAGCTGGAAACCCAACGATACCGAAGATATCGCAGTTTCCGCATATCAAACGCACTGTGGAGTGCTGAAAACACCAGAAAACGTGTTTGCCGCATTCAATAGCACGAAAACAGCGATTTCGGTGATTCCGCACACTTGTACCAGCAGAATCATGAAGATTATCACTGAAAATGCATATCTCAGCTGGAAACAACAACGATACCGAAGATATGGCAGTTTCCGCATATCAAACGCACTGTGGAGTGCTGAAAACACCAGAAAACGTGTTTTTCGCATTGAATAGCACGAAAACAGCGATTTCGGTGATTCTGCACACTTGTAACAGCAGAATCATGAAGATTATCACTGAAAATGCGTATCTCAGCTGGAAACAACAACGATACCGAAGATATGGCAGTTTCCGCATATCAAACGCACTGTGGAGTGCTGAAAACCCCAGAAAACGTGTTTTTCGCATTGGATAGCACGAAAACAGCGATTTCGGTGATTCTGCACACTTGTAACTGCAGAATCATGAAGATTATCACTGGAAATGCATATCTCAGCTGGAAACAACAACGATACCGAAGATATCGCAGTTTCCGCATGTCAAACGCTCTGTGGCGTGCTGAAAACACCAGAAAATGTGTTTTTCGCATTCAATAGCACGAAAACAGCGATTTCGGTGATTCTGCGCACTTGTAACAGCAGAATCGTGAAGATTATCACTGATAATGCATATCTCAGCTGGAAACAACAGCATTACCGAAGATATGGCAGTTTCCGCATATCAAACCCACTGTGGAGTGCTGAAAACACCAGAAAACGTGTTTTTCGCATTCAAAAGCACGAAAACAGCGATTTCGGTGATTCTGCACACTTGTAACAGCAGAATCGTGAAGATTATCAGTGAAAATGCATATCTCAGCTGGAAACCCAACGATACCGAAGATGTCGCAGTTTCCGCATATCAAACGCACTGTGGAGTGCTGAAAACACCAGAAAACGTGTTTTTCGCATTCAATAGCACGAAAACAGCGATTTCGGTGATTCCGCACACTTGTAACAGCAGAATCATGAAGATTATCACTGAAAATGCATATCTCAGCTGGAAACAACAGCATTACCGAAGATATGGCAGTTTCCACATATCAAACGCACTGTGGAGTGCTGAAAACACCATAAAACGTGTTTTTCGCATTCAATAGCACGAAAACAGCGATTTCGGTGATTCTGCACACTTGTAACAGCAGAATCATGACGATTATCAGTGAAAATGCATGTCTCAGCTGGAAACAACAACGATACCGAAGATATCGTTGTTTCCGCATATCAAACGCACTGTGGAGTGCTGAAAACACCAGAAAACGTGTTTCTCGCATTGAATAGCACGAAATCAGCGATTTCGGCGATTCTGCACACTTGTAACAGCAGAATCATGAAGATTATCACTGAAAATGCATATCTCAGCTGGAAACAACAACGATACCGAAGATATGGCAGTTTCCGCATTTCAAAACGCACTGTGGAGTGCTGAAAACACCAGAAAACGTGTTTTTCGCATTCAAAAGCACGAAAACAGCGATTTCGGTGATTCTGCACACTTGTAACAGCAGAATCATGAAGATTATCACAGAAAATGCATATCTCAGATGGAAACAACAGCGATACCGAAGATATCGTTGTTTCCGCATATCAAACGCACTGTGGAGTGCTGAAAACACCAGAAAACGTGTTTCTCGCATTGACTAGCACGAAAACAGCGATTTTGGCGATTCTGCACACTTGTAACAGCAGAATCATGAAGATTATCACTGAAAATGCATATCTCTGCTGGAAACAACA
>CATORF010000904.1:0-104000 GCA_951804975.1 Anthophora plumipes | reverse complement strand
CAGCATACTTCGGACAGAAGTCTCACCAAGCTTATCGTAGAAAATGCATATCTCAGCTTGAAACCCCACGAAAACCGAGTTATCTCCGGTTCTGCACATCAAACGTACCGTGGAGTGGTGAAGACACCAGAAAACGTGTTTCGCGCATTAAGTAGCTCGAAAAGAGCGTTCTCGAAGATTCTTCATACTTCGGACAGAAGTCTCAGCAGGATTATCGTAGAAAATGCATATCTCAGCTTGAAACCCGAACGAAACCAAGATATCTCCGGTTCTGCATGTCAACCGTACTGTGGAGTGGTGAACACACCAGAAAACGTGTTTCGTGCATTAAGTAGCTCGAAAAGAGTGATCTAGATGATTCTGCATACTTCTGACAAAAGACCCACCAAGATTACCGCAGAAAATGCATATCTCAGCTTGAAACCCCACGGAAACCAAGATATCGCCGGTTCTGCATGTCAAACGTACTGTGGAGTGGTGAGAACACCAGAAAACGTGTTTCGTGCATTAAGTAGCTCGAAAAGAGCGATCTAGATGATTCTGCATACTTCTGACTGTAGTCTCACCAATATTATCGCAGAAAATGCATATCTCAGCTTGAAACCCCACGAAAACCAAGATATCGCTGGTTCTGCATGTCAAACGCACTGTGGAGTGGTGAAACCACCAGATAACGTGTTTCTCGCATTAAATAGCTCGAAAAGAGCGATCTAGATGGTTCAGCCTACTTCTAACAGAAGTCTAACCAAGATTATCGCAGAAAATGCATATCTCTGCTTGAAACCCCACGAAAACCAAGATATCTACTGTTCTGCATATCCAACGAACAGTGGACTGTTGAAACCCCCAGAAAACATGTTTCTCGCATTAAATAGCTCGAAAAGAGCGCTCTCGATGTTTCTGCATACTTCGGACAGATGTTTTACCAAGCTTATCGTAGAAAATGCATATCTCAGCTTGAAACCCCACGAAAACCAAGGTATCTACTGTTCTGCATATCAAACGCACTGTGGAGTGGTGAAAACACCAGATAACGTGTTTCTCGCCCTAGCTAGCTCGAAAAGAGCGATCTAGATGATTCAGCATACTTCTAACAGAAGTCTCACCAAGATTAACGCAGAAAATGCATATCTCTGCTTGAAACCCCACGAAAACCAAAATATCTCCGGTTCTGCATATCCAACGCACTGTGGAGTGGTGAAAATACCAGATAACGTGTTCCTCGCATTCAGTAGCTCGAAAAGAGCGATCTAGATGATTCTGCATACTTCTGACTGAAGTCTCACCAATATTATCGCAGAAAATGCATATCTCAGCTTGAAACCCCACGAAAACCAAGATATCGCTGGTTCTGCAAGTCAAACGCACTGTGGAGTGGTGAAAACACCAGATAACGTGTTTCTCGCATTAAATAGTTCGAAAAGAGCGATCTAGATGATTCAGCATTCTTCTAAGAGAAGTCTCACCAAGATTATCGCAGAAAATGCATATCTCTGCTTGAAACCCCACGAAAACCAAGATATCTACTGTTCTGCATATCCAACGAACAGTGGAGTGGTGAAACCCCCAGAATACATGTTTCTCGCATTAAATAGCTCGAAAAGAGCGCTGTCGATGTTTCTGCATACTTCTGACAGAACTCTCACCAGGATTATCGTAGAAAATGCATATCTCAGCTTGAAACCCGACCAAAACCAAGATATCTCCGATTCTGCATGTCAAACGTACTGTGGAGTGGTGAACACACCAGAAAACGTGTTTCGTGCATTAAGTAGCTCGAAAAGAGCGATCTAGATGATTCTGCATACTTCTGACAAAAGACCCACCAAGATTACCGCAGAAAATGCATATCTCAGCTTGAAACCCCACGGAAACCAAGATATCGCCGGTTCTGCATGTCAAACGTACTGTGGAGTGGTGAAAACACCAGAAAACGTGTTTCGTGCATTAAGTCGCACGAAAAGAGCGATCTAGATGATTCTGCATACTTCTGACTGAAGTCTCACCAATATTATCGCAGAAAATGCATATCTCAGCTTGAAACCCCACGAAAACCAAGATATCGCTGGTTCTGCATGTCAAACGCACTGTGGAGTGGTGAAAACACCAGATAACGTGTTTCTCGCATTAAATAGCTCGAAAAGAGCGATCTAGATGATTCAGCATACTTCTAACCGAAGTCTCACCAAGATCATCGCAGAAAATGCATATCTCTGCTTGAAACCCCACGAAAACCAAGATATCTACTGTTCTGCATATCCAACGAACAGTGGAGTGGTGAAACCCCCAGAAAACATGTTTCTCGCATTAAATAGCTCGAAAAGAGCGCTCTCGATGTTTCTGCATACTTCGGACAGATGTTTTACCAAGCTTATCGTAGAAAATGCATATCTCAGCTTGAAACCCCACGAAAACCAAGGTATCTACTGTTCTGCATATCAAACGCACTGCGGAGTGGTGAAAACACCAGATAACGTGTTTCTCGCACTAGCTAGCTCGAAAAGAGCGATCTAGATGATCCAGCATACTTCTAACAGAAGTCTCACCAAGATTATCGCAGAAAATGCATATCTCTGCTTGAAACCCCACGAAAACCAAAATATCTCCGGTTCTGCATATCCAACGCACTGTGGAGTGGTGAAAATACCAGATAACGTGTTCCTCGCATTCAGTAGCTCGAAAAGAGCGATCTAGATGATTCTGCATACTTCTGACTGAAGTCTCACCAATATTATCGCAGAAAATGCATATCTCAGCTTGAAACCCCACGAAAACCAAGATATCGCCTGTTCTGCAAGTCAAACGCACTGTGGAGTGGTGAAACCCCCAGAAAACATGTTTCTCGCATTAAATAGCTCGAAAAGAGCGCTCTCGATGTTTCTGCATACTTCTGACAGAACTCTCACCAGGATTATCGTAGAAAATGCATATCTCAGCTTGAAACCCGACCGAAACCAAGATATCTCCGATTCTGCATGTCAAACGTACTGTGGAGTGGTGAACACACCAGAAAACGTGTTTCGTGCATTAAGTAGCTCGAAAAGAGCGATCTAGATGATTCTGCATACTTCTGACGAAAGACCCACCAAGATTACCGCAGAAAATGCATATCTCAGCTTGAAACCCCACGGAAACCAAGATATCGCCGGTTCTGCATGTCAAACGTACTGTGGAGTGGTGAAAACACCAGAAAACGTGTTTCGTGCATTAAGTCGCTCGAAAAGAGCGATCTAGATGATTCTGCATACTTCTGACTGAAGACTCACCAATATTATCGCAGAAAATGCATATCTCAGCTTGAAACCCCACGAAAACCAAGATATCGCTGGTTCTGCATGTCAAACGCACTGTGGAGTGGTGAAAACACCAGATAACGTGTTTCTCGCACTAAATAGCTCGAAAAGAGCGATCTAGATGATTCAGCATACTTCTAACAGAAGTCTCACCAAGATCATCGCAGAAAATGCATATCTCTGCTTGAAACCCCACGAAAACCAAGATATCTACTGTTCTGCATATCCAACGAACAGTGGAGTGGTGAAACCCCCAGAAAACATGTTTCTCGCATTAACTAGCTCGAAAAGAGCGCTATCGATGTTTCTGCATACTTCGGACAGATGTTTTACCAAGCTTATCGTAGAAAATGCATATCTCAGCTTGAAACCCCACGAAAACCAAGGTATCTACAGTTCTGCATATCAAACGCACTGCGGAGTGGTGAAAACACCAGATAACGTGTTTCTCGCACTAGCTAGCTCGAAAAGAGCGTTCTAGATGATTCAGCATACTTCTAACAGAAGTCTCACAAAGATTATCGCAGAAAATGCATATCTCTGCTTGAAACCCCACGAAAACCAAGATATCTACTGTTCTGCATATCCAACGAACAGTGGAGTGGTGAAACCCCCAGAAAACATGTTTCTCGCATTAACTAGCTCGAATAGAGCGATCTCGATGATTCTGCATACTTCGGACAGAAGTCTCACCAAGATTATCGTAAAAAATGCATATCTCAGCTTGAAATCCCACGAAAACCAAGATATCGCTGGTACTGCATATCAAACGCACTGTGGAGTGGTGAAAACACCAGATAACGTGTTTCTCGCATTAAATAGCTCGAAAAGAGCGATCTCGATGATTCTGCATACTTCGGACAGAAGTCTCACCAAGATTATCGCAGAAAAGGCATATCTCAGCTTGAAACCCCACGAAAACCAAGATGTCGCCGGTTCTGCATATCATACGCACTGTGGAGTGGTGAAAACACCAGAAAACGTGTTTCTCGCATTAAGTAGCTCGAAAAGAGCGTTCTCGAAGATCCTGCATACTTCTGACAGAAGTCTCACCTAGATTATCGTAGAAAATGCATATATCAGTTTGAAACCCGACGAAAACCGAGTTATCTCCGGTTCTGCATGTCAAACGTGCTGTGGAGTGGTGAAAACACCAGAAAACGTGTTTCGCGCATTAAGTAGCTCGAAAAGAGCGTTCTCGAAGATTCTGCATACTTCTGACAGAAGTCTCACCAGGATTATCGTAGAAAATGCATATCTCAGCTTGAAACCCGACCGAAACCAAGATATCTCCGGTTCTGCATGTCAAACGTACTGTGGAGTGGTGAAAACACCAGAAAACGAGTTTCGTGCATTAAGTAGCTCGAAAAGAGCGATCTAGATGATTCTGCATACTTCTGACTGAAGTCTCACCAATATTATCGCAGAAAATGCATATCCCAGCTGGAAACACCACGAAAATCATGATATCCTAGGTTCTGCATATCAAACGCACTGTGGAGTGGTGAAAACACCAGATAACGTGTTTCTCGCACTAACTAGCTATAGAAGAGCGATCTCGATGATTCAGCATACTTCGGACAGAAGTCTCACCAAGATTATGGCTGGAAATGCATATCTCAGCTTGAAATGCCTCGAAAACCAAGATATCGCTGGTTCTGCATATCAAACGCACTGTGGAGTGGTGAAAACACCAGAAAACGAGTTTCGCGCATTAAGTAGCTCGAAAAGAGCGTTCTCGAAGATTCTGCATACTTCTGACAGAAGTCTCACCAGGATTATCGTAGAAAATGCATATCTCAGCTTGAAACCCGACCGAAACCAAGATATCGCCGGTTCTGCATGTCAAACGTACTGTGGAGTGGTGAAAACACCAGAAAACGTGTTTCGTGCATTAAGTCGCTCGAAAAGAGCGATCTAGATGATTCTGCATACTTCTGACTGAAGACTCACCAATATTATCGCAGAAAATGCATATCTCAGCTTGAAACCCCACGAAAACCAAGATATCGCTGGTTCTGCATGTCAAACGCACTGTGGAGTGGTGAAAACACCAGATAACGTGTTTCTCGCATTAAATAGCTCGAAAAGAGCGATCTAGATGATTCAGCATACTTCTAACAGAAGTCTCACCAAGATCATCGCAGAAAATGCATATCTCTGCTTGAAACCCCACGAAAACCAAGATATCTACTGTTCTGCATATCCAACGAACAGTGGAGTGGTGAAACCCCCAGAAAACATGTTTCTCGCATTAACTAGCTCGAAAAGAGCGCTATCGATGTTTCTGCATACTTCGGACAGATGTTTTACCAAGCTTATCGTAGAAAATGCATATCTCAGCTTGAAACCCCACGAAAACCAAGGTATCTACTGTTCTGCATATCAAACGCACTGCGGAGTGGTGAAAACACCAGATAACGTGTTTCTCGCACTAGCTAGCTCGAAAAGAGCGTTCTAGATGATTCAGCATACTTCTAACAGAAGTCTCACAAAGATTATCGCAGAAAATGCATATCTCTGCTTGAAACCCCACGAAAACCAAGATATCTACTGTTCTGCATATCCAACGAACAGTGGAGTGGTGAAACCCCCAGAAAACATGTTTCTCGCATTAAATAGCTCGAAAAGAGCGCTCTCGATGTTTCTGCATACTTCGGACACATGTTTTTCCAAGCTTATCGTAGAAAATGCATATCTCAGCTTGAAACCCCACGAAAACCAAGGTATCTACTGTTCTGCATATCAAACGCACTGTGGAGTGGTGAAAACACCAGATAACGTGTTTCTCGCACTAGCTAGCTCGAAAAGAGCGATCTAGATGATTCAGCATACTTCTAACAGAAGTCTCACCAAGATGATCGCAGAAAATGCATATCTCTGCTTGAAACCCCACGAAAACCAAAATATCTCCGGTTCTGCATATCCAACGCACTGTGGAGTGGTGAAAACACCAGATAACGTGTTCCTCGCATTCAGTAGCTCGAAACGAGCGATCTCGATGATTCTGGATACTTCGGACAGAAGTCTCATGAAAATTATCGTAAAAAATGCATATCTCAGCTTGAAACCCCACGAAAACCAAGATATCGCTGTGTTCTGCATATCAAACGCACTGTGGAGTGGTGAAAACTGCGGATAAGTTTTTCCTCGCATTAACTAGCTCGAATAGAGCGATCTCGATGATTCTGCATACTTCGGACAGAAGTCTCACCAAGATTATCGTAAAAAATGCATATCTCAGCTTGAAACCCCACGAAAACCAAGATATCGCTGGTACTGCATATCAAACGCACTGTGGAGTGGTGAAAACACCAGATAACGTGTTTCTCGCATTAAATAGCTCGAAAAGAGCGATCTCGATGATTCTGCATACTTCGGGCAGAAGTCTCACCAAGATTATCGCAGAAAATGCATATCTCAGCTTGAAACCCCACGAAAACCAAGATGTCGCCGGTTCTGCATATCATACGCACTGTGGAGTGGTGAAAACACCAGAAAACGTGTTTCTCGCATTAAGTAGCTCGAAAAGAGCGTTCTCGAAGATCCTGCATACTTCTGACAGAAGTCTCACCTAGATTATCGTAGAAAATGCATATATCAGTTTGAAACCCGACGAAAACCGAGTTATCTCCGGTTCTGCATGTCAAACGTGCTGTGGAGTGGTGAAAACACCAGAAAACGTGTTTCGCGCATTAAGTAGCTCGAAAAGAGCGTTCTCGAAGATTCTGCATACTTCTGACAGAAGTCTCACCAGGATTATCGTAGAAAATGCATATCTCAGCTTGAAACCCGACCGAAACCAAGATATCTCCGGTTCTGCATGTCAAACGTACTGTGGAGTGGTGAAAACACCAGAAAACGAGTTTCGTGCATTAAGTAGCTCGAAAAGAGCGATCTAGATGATTCTGCATACTTCTGACTGAAGTCTCACCAATATTATCGCAGAAAATGCATATCCCAGCTGGAAACACCACGAAAATCATGATATCCTAGGTTCTGCATATCAAACGCACTGTGGAGTGGTGAAAACACCAGATAACGTGTTTCTCGCACTAACTAGCTATAGAAGAGCGATCTCGATGATTCAGCATACTTCGGACAGAAGTCTCACCAAGATTATGGCTGGAAATGCATATCTCAGCTTGAAATGCCACGAAAACCAAGATATCGCTGGTTCTGCATATCAAACGCACTGTGGAGTGGTGAAAACACCACAAAACGAGTTTCTCGCATTAAATAGCTCGAAAAGAGCGCTCTCGATGTTTCTGCATACTTCGGACAGAAGTCTCACCAAGATTATCGTAGAAAATGCATATCTCAGCTTGAAACCCGACGAAAACCAAAATATCGCCGGTTCTGCATATCAAACCAACTGTGGAGTGGTAAAGACACCAGATAAGGTGTTTCTCGCATTAAATAGCTCGAAAAGCGCGATCTCGATGATTCTGCATACTTCTGACTGAAGTCTCACCAATATTATCGCAGAAAATGCATATCTCAGCTTGAAACCCCACGAAAACCAAAATATCGCCGGTTCGGCATATCAAACCAACTGTGGAGTGGTGAAAACACCAGATAAGGTGTTTCTCGCATTAAATAGATCGAAAAGCGCGACCTCGATGATTCTGCATACTTCTAACAGAAGTCTCACGAAGATTATCGCAGAAAATGCATATCTCTGCTTGAAACCCCACGAAAACCAAGATATCTACTGTTCTACATGTCAAACGTCCTGTGGTGTTCTGAAAGCACAAGAAAATGTGTTTCGTGCATTAAGTAGCTCGAAAAGAGCGATCTAGATGATTCTGCACACTTCTGACTAAAGTCTCACCAATATTATCGCAGAAAATGCATATCTCAGCTTGAAACCCCACGAAAACCAAGATATCGCTGGTTCTGCATATCTATCGCACTGTGGAGTGGTGAAAACACCAGATAACGTGTTTCTCGCATTAAATAGCTCGAAAAGCGCGACCTCGATGATTCTGCATACTTCTAACAGAAGTCTCACCAAGATTATCGCAGAAAATGCATATCTCTGCTTGAAACCCCACGAAAACCAAGATATCTACTGTTCTGCATTTCCAACGAACAGTGGAGTGGTGAAAACCCCAGAAAACGTGTTTCTCGCATTAAATAGCTCGAAAAGAGCGCTCTCCATGTTTCTGCATACTTCGGACAGATGTTTCACCAAGCTTATCGTAGAAAATGCATATCTGAGCTTGAAACCCGACGAAAACCAAAATATCGCCGGTTCTGCATATCCAACGCACTGTGGAGTGGTGAAAACACCAGATAACGTGTTTCTCGCATTAAATAGCTCGAAAAGAGCGTTCTCGAAGATCCTGCATACTTCTGACAGAAGTCTCACCAGGATTATCGTAGAAAATGCATATCTCAGCTTGAAACCCGACCGAAACCAAGATATCTCCGGTTCTGCATGTCAAACGTACTGTGGAGAGGTGAAACCCCCAGAAAACATGTTTCTCGCATTAAATAGCTCGAAAAGAGCGCTCTCGATGTTTCTGCATACTTCTGACAGAACTCTCACCAGGATTATCGTAGAAAATGCATATCTCAGCTTGAAACCCGACCGAAACCAAGATATCTCCGATTCTGCATATCCAACGCACTGTGGAGTGGTGAAAATACCAGATAACGTGTTCCTCGCATTCAGTAGCTCGAAAAGAGCGATCTAGATGATTCTGCATACTTCTGACTGAAGTCTCTCCAATATTATCGCAGAAAATGCATATCTCAGCTTGAAACCCCACGAAAACCAAGATATCGCCTGTTCTGCAAGTCAAACGCACTGTGGAGTGGTGAAAACACCAGATAACGTGTTTCTCGCATTAAATAGCTCGAAAAGAGCGCTCTCGATGTTTCTGCATACTTCTGACAGAACTCTCACCAGGATTATCGTAGAAAATGCATATCTCAGCTTGAAACCCGACCGAAACCAAGATATCTCCGATTCTGCATGTCAAACGTACTGTGGAGTGGTGAACACACCAGAAAACGTGTTTCGTGCATTAAGTAGCTCGAAAAGAGCGATCTAGATGATTCTGCATACTTCTGACAAAAGACCCACCAAGATTACCGCAGAAAATGCATATCTCAGCTTGAAACCCCACGGAAACCAAGATATCGCCGGTTCTGCATGTCAAACGTACTGTGGAGTGGTGAAAACACCAGAAAACGTGTTTCGTGCATTAAGTCGCTCGAAAAGAGCGATCTAGATGATTCTGCATACTTCTGACTGAAGACTCACCAATATTATCGCAGAAAATGCATATCTCAGCTTGAAACCCCACGAAAACCAAGATATCGCTGGTTCTGCATGTCAAACGCACTGTGGAGTGGTGAAAACACCAGATAACGTGTTTCTCGCATTAAATAGCTCGAAAAGAGCGATCTAGATGATTCAGCATACTTCTAACAGAAGTCTCACCAAGATCATCGCAGAAAATGCATATCTCTGCTTGAAACCCCACGAAAACCAAGATATCTACTGTTCTGCATATCCAACGAACAGTGGAGTGGTGAAACCCCCAGAAAACATGTTTCTCGCATTAACTAGCTCGAAAAGAGCGCTATCGATGTTTCTGCATACTTCGGACACATGTTTTTCCAAGCTTATCGTAGAAAATGCATATCTCAGCTTGAAACCCCACGAAAACCAAGGTATCTACTGTTCTGCATATCAAACGCACTGTGGAGTGGTGAAAACACCAGATAAAGTGTTTCTCGCACTAGCTAGCTCGAAAAGAGCGATCTAGATGATTCAGCATACTTCGGACAGAAGTCTCACCAAGATTATCGCAGAAAATGCATATCTCAGCTTGAAACCCCACGAAAACCAAGATGTCGCCGGTTCTGCACATCATACGCACTGTGGAGTGGTGAAAACACCAGATAACGTGTTTCTCGCATTAAATAGCTCGAAAAGAGCGCTCTCGATGTTTCTGCATACTTCTGACAGAACTCTCACCAGGATTATCGTAGAAAATGCATATCTCAGCTTGAAACCCGACCGAAACCAAGATATCTCCGATTCTGCATGTCAAACGTACTGTGGAGTGGTGAACACACCAGAAAACGTGTTTCGTGCATTAAGTAGCTCGAAAAGAGCGATCTAGATGATTCTGCATACTTCTGACAAAAGACCCACCAAGATTACCGCAGAAAATGCATATCTCAGCTTGAAACCCCACGGAAACCAAGATATCGCCGGTTCTGCATGTCAAACGTACTGTGGAGTGGTGAAAACACCAGAAAACGTGTTTCGTGCATTAAGTCGCTCGAAAAGAGCGATCTAGATGATTCTGCATACTTCTGACTGAAGACTCACCAATATTATCGCAGAAAATGCATATCTCAGCTTGAAACCCCACGAAAACCAAGATATCGCTGGTTCTGCATGTCAAACGCACTGTGGAGTGGTGAAAACACCAGATAACGTGTTTCTCGCATTAAATAGCTCGAAAAGAGCGATCTAGATGATTCAGCATACTTCTAACAGAAGTCTCACCAAGATCATCGCAGAAAATGCATATCTCTGCTTGAAACCCCACGAAAACCAAGATATCTACTGTTCTGCATATCCAACGAACAGTGGAGTGGTGAAACCCCCAGAAAACATGTTTCTCGCATTAACTAGCTCGAAAAGAGCGCTATCGATGTTTCTGCATACTTCGGACACATGTTTTTCCAAGCTTATCGTAGAAAATGCATATCTCAGCTTGAAACCCCACGAAAACCAAGGTATCTACTGTTCTGCATATCAAACGCACTGTGGAGTGGTGAAAACACCAGATAAAGTGTTTCTCGCACTAGCTAGCTCGAAAAGAGCGATCTAGATGATTCAGCATACTTCGGACAGAAGTCTCACCAAGATTATCGCAGAAAATGCATATCTCAGCTTGAAACCCCACGAAAACCAAGATGTCGCCGGTTCTGCATATCATACGCACTGTGGAGTGGTGAAAACACCAGAAAACGTGTTTCTCGCATTAAGTAGCTCGAAAAGAGCGTTCTCGAAGATCCTGCATACTTCTGACAGAAGTCTCACCTAGATTATCGTAGAAAATGCATATATCAGTTTGAAACCCGACGAAAACCGAGTTATCTCCGGTTCTGCATGTCAAACGTGCTGTGGAGTGGTGAAAACACCAGAAAACGTGTTTCGCGCATTAAGTAGCTCGAAAAGAGCGTTCTCGAAGATTCTGCATACTTCTGACAGAAGTCTCACCAGGATTATCGTAGAAAATGCATATCTCAGCTTGAAACCCGACCGAAACCAAGATATCTCCGGTTCTGCATGTCAAACGTACTGTGGAGTGGTGAAAACACCAGAAAACGAGTTTCGTGCATTAAGTAGCTCGAAAAGAGCGATCTAGATGATTCTGCATACTTCTGACTGAAGTCTCACCAATATTATCGCAGAAAATGCATATCCCAGCTGGAAACACCACGAAAATCATGATATCCTAGGTTCTGCATATCAAACGCACTGTGGAGTGGTGAAAACACCAGATAACGTGTTTCTCGCACTAACTAGCTATAGAAGAGCGATCTCGATGATTCAGCATACTTCGGACAGAAGTCTCACCAAGATTATGGCTGGAAATGCATATCTCAGCTTGAAATGCCACGAAAACCAAGATATCGCTGGTTCTGCATATCAAACGCACTGTGGAGTGGTGAAAACACCAGAAAACGAGTTTCTCGCATTAAATAGCTCGAAAAGAGCGCTCTCGATGTTTCTGCATACTTCGGACAGAAGTCTCACCAAGATTATCGTAGAAAATGCATATCTCAGCTTGAAACCCGACGAAAACCAAAATATCGCCGGTTCTGCATATCAAACCAACTGTGGAGTGGTGAAAACACCAGATAAGGTGTTTCTCGCATTAAATAGCTCGAAAAGCGCGATCTCGATGATTCTGCATACTTCTGACTGAAGTCTCACCAATATTATCGCAGAAAATGCATATCTCAGCTTGAAACCCCACGAAAACCAAAATATCGCCGGTTCGGCATATCAAACCAACTGTGGAGTGGTGAAAACACCAGATAAGGTGTTTCTCGCATTAAATAGCTCGAAAAGCGCGATCTCGATGATTCTGCATACTTCTAACAGAAGTCTCACCAAGATTATCGCAGGAAATGCATATCTCTGCTTGAAACCCCACGAAAACCAAGGTATCTACTGTTCTGCATATCCAATGAACTGTGGAGTGGTGAAACCCCCAGAAAACGTGTTTCTCGCATTAAATAGCTCGAAAAGAGCGCTCTCGATGTTTCTGCATACTTCGGACAGATGTTTTACCAAGATTATCGTAGAAAATGCATATCTCAGCTTGAAACCCGACGAAAACCAATATATCTCCGGTTCTGCATATCCAACGCACTGTAGAGTGGTAAAAACACCTGATAACGTGTTTCTCGCATTAAATAGCTCGAAAAGAGCGATCTAGATGATTCTGCATACTTCTGACAAAATACCCACCAAGATTATCGCAGAAAATGCATATCTCAGCTTGAAACCCCACGAAAACCAAGATATCTACTGTTCTGCATATCAAACGCACTGTGGAGTGGTGAAAACACCAGAGAACGTGTTTCTCGCAATAAATAGCTCGAAAAGAGCGCTCTCGATGTTTCTGCATACTTCGGACAGATGTTTCACCAAGATTATCGTAGAAAATGCATATCTCAGCTTGAAACCCGACGAAAACCAAAATATCGCCGGTTCTGCATATCAAACCAACTGTGGAGTGGTGAAAACACCAGAGAACGTGTTTCTCGCATAAAATCGCTCGAAAAGAGCGCTCTGGATGTTTCTGCATACTTTGGACAGATGTTTCACCAAGCTTATCGTAGAAAATGCATATCTCAGCTTGAAACCCGACGAAAACCAAAATATCTCCGGTTCTGCATATTCAACGCACTGTGCAGTGCTGAAAACACCAGATAACGTGTTTGTCGCATTAAATAGCTCGAATTGCGCGATCTCGATGATTCTGCAACCTTCGGACAGAAGTCTCACCAAGATTATCGTAAAAAATGCATATCTCAGCTTGAAACCCCACGAAAACCGAGTTATGTCCGGTTCTGCACATCAAACGTACCGTGGAGTGGTGAAAACACCAGAAAACGTGTTTCGCGCATTAAGTAGATCGAAAATTGCGTTCTCGAAGATTCTGCATACTTCTGACAGAAGTCTCACCAGGATTATCGTAGAAAATGCATATCTCAGCTTGAAACCCCACGAAAACCAAGATATCGCTGGTTCTGCATATCTATCGCACTGTGGAGTGGTGAAAACACCAGATAACGTGTTTCTCGCATTAAATAGCTCGAAAAGCGCGACCTCGATGATTCTGCATACTTCTAACAGAAGTCTCACGAAGATTATCGCAGAAAATGCATATCTCTGCTTGAAACCCCACGAAAACCAAGATATCTACTGTTCTACATGTCAAACGTCCTGTGGTGTTCTGAAAGCACAAGAAAATGTGTTTCGTGCATTAAGTAGCTCGAAAAGAGCGATCTAGATGATTCTGCACACTTCTGACTAAAGTCTCACCAATATTATCGCAGAAAATGCATATCTCAGCTTGAAACCCCACGAAAACCAAGATATCGCTGGTTCTGCATATCTATCGCACTGTGGAGAGGTGAAAACACCAGAAAACGTGTTTCGTCCATTAAGTAGCTCGAAAAGAGCGATCTAGGTGATTCTGCATACTTCTGACTGAAGTCTCACCAATATTATCGCAGAAAATGCATATCGCAGCTCGAAACCTCACGAAGATCAAGATCTTGCCGGTTCTGCACATCAAACGCACTGTGGAGTGGTGAAAACAACCAGAGAACGTGTTTCTCGCATTAAATAGCTCGAATAGTGCGATCTCGATGATTCTGCATACTTCGGACAGAAGTCTCACCAAGATTATCGTAAAAAATGCATATCTCAGCTTGAAACCCCACGAAAACCAAGATATCGCTGGTACTGCATATCAAACGCACTGTGGAGTGGTGAAAACACCAGATAACGTGTTTCTCGCATTAAACAGCTCGAAAAGAGCGTTCTCGAAGATCCTGCATACTTCTGACAGAAGTCTCACCAAAATTAACGTAGAAAATGCATATCTCAGATTGAAACCCGACGAAAACCGAGTTATCTCCGGTTCTGCACATCAAACGTACCGTGGAGTGGTGAAAACACCAGAAAACGTGTTTCGTCCATTAAGTAGCTCGAAAAGAGCGATCTAGGTGATTCTGCATACTTCTGACTGAAGTCTCACCAATATTATCGCAGAAAATGCATATCGCAGCTCGAAACCTCACGAAGATCAAGATGTTGCCGGTTCTGCACATCAAACGCACTGTGGAGTGGTGAAAACAACCAGAGAACGTGTTTCTCGCATTAAATAGCTCGAATAGTGCGATCTCGATGATTCTGCATACTTCGGACAGAAGTCTCACCAAGATTATCGCAGAAAATGCATATCTCATCTGGAACCACCACGAAAACCGAGTTATCTCCGGTTCTGCACATCAAACTTACCGTGGAGTGGTGAAAACACCAGAAAACGAGTTTCTCGCATTAAGTAGCTCGAAAAGAGCGCTCTCGATGTTTTTGCATACTTCGGACAGATGTTTCACCAAGATTATCGTAGAAAATGCATATCTCAGCTTGAAACCCGACCGAAACCAAGATATCTCCGGTTCTGCATGTCAAACGTACTGTGGAGTGGTGAAAACACCAGAAAACGTGTTTCGTGCATTAAGTAGCTCGAAAAGAGCGATCTCGGTGATTCAGCATACTTCGGACAGATGTTTCACCAAGATTATCGTAGAAAATGCATATCTCAGCTTGAAACCCGACGAAAACCAAAATATCGCCGGTTCTGCATATCAAACCCTAGGTGGAGTGGTGAAAACACCAGATAACGTGTTTCTCGCATTAAATAGCTCGAAAAGTGCGATCTCGATGATTCTGCATACTTGTAACAGAAGTCTCACCAGGATTATCGCAGAAAATGCATATCTCAGCTTGAAACCCCACGAAAACCAAGATATCGCCGGTTTTGCATATCAAACGCACTGTGGAGTGGTGAAAACACCAGATAACGTGTTTCTCGCATTAAATAGCTCGAAAAGTGCGATCTCGATGATTCTGCATACTTGTAACAGAAGTCTCACCAGGATTATCGTAGAAAATGCATATCTCAGCTTGAAACCCGACCGAAACCAAGATATCGCCGGTTTTGCATATCAAACGCACTGTGGAGTGGTGAAAACACCGGATAAGGTTTTTCTCGCATTAACTAGCACGAAAAGAGCGATCTCGATGTTTCAGCATACTTCGGACAGAAGTCTCACCGAGATTATCGCAGAAAATGCATATCTCACCTTGAAACCCCACGAAAACCGAAATATCGCCGGTTCTGCACATCAAACGTACCGTGGAGTGGTGAAAACAGCAGAAAACGTGTTTCGCGCATTAAGTAGCTCGAAAAGAGCGTTCTCGAAGATTCTGCATACTTCTGACAGAAGTCTCACCAGGATTATCGTAGAAAATGCATATCTCAGCTGGAAACACCACGAAAATCAAGATATCGCCTGTTCTGCATATCAAACGCACTGTGGAGTGGTGAAAACAACCAGAGAACGTGTTTCTCGCATTAAATAGCTCGAAAAGAGCGATCTCGATGATTCAGCATATTTCGGACAGGAGTCTCACCAAGATTATCGCACGAAATGCATATCTCTGCTTGAAACCCCACGAAAAGAAAGGTATCTCCGGTTCTGCATATCCAACGAACTGTGGAGTGGTGAAAACCCCAGAAAACGAGTTTCTCCCATTAAATAGCTCGAAAAGAGCGCTCTCGATGTTTCTGCATACTTCTGACAGAAGTCTCACCAGGATTATCGTAGAAAATGCATATCTCAGCTTGAAACCCGACCGAAACCAAGATATCTCCGGTTATGCATGTCCAACGTACTGTGGAGTGGTGAAAACACCAGAAAACGTGTTTCGTGCATTAAGTAGCTCGAAAAGAGCGATCTAGATGATTCTGCATACTTCTGACAATCGACCCACCAAGATTATCGCAGAAAATGCATATCTCAGCTTGAAACCCGACGAAAACCGAGTTATCTCCGGTTCTGCATATCAAACGTACCGTGGAGTGGTGAAAACACCAGAAAACGTGTTTCGCGCATTAAGTAGCTCGAAAAGAGCGTTCTCGAAAATTCTGCATACTTCTGACAGAAGTCTCACCAGGATTATCGTAGAAAATGCATATCTCAGCTTGAAACCCGACCGAAACCAAGATATCTCCGGTTCTGCATGTCAAACATACTGTGGAGTGGTGAAAACACCAGAAAACGTGTTTCGTGCATTAAGTAGCTCGAAAAGAGCGATCTAGATGATTCTGCATACTTCTGACAAAAGACCGACCAAGATTATCGCAGAAAATGCATATCTCATCTGGAACCACCACGAAAACCGAGTTATCTCCGGTTCTGCACATCAAACTTACCGTGGAGTGGTGAAAACTCCAGAAAACGAGTTTCTCGCATTAAGTAGCTCGAAACGAGCGCTCTCGATGTTTCTGCATACTTCGGACAGATGTTTCACCAAGATTATCGTAGAAAATGCATATCTCAGCTTGAAACCCGACCGAAACCAAGATATCTCCGGTTCTGCATGTCAAACGTACTGTGGAGTGGTGAAAACACCAGAAAACGTATTTCGTGCATTAAGTAGCTCGAAAAGAGCGATCTCGGTGATTCAGCATACTTCGGACAGATGTTTCACCAAGATTATCGTAGAAAATGCATATCTCAGCTTGAAACCCGACGAAAACCAAAATATCGCCGGTTCTGCATATCAAACCCTCTGTGGAGTGGTGAAAACACCAGATAACGTGTTTCTCGCATTAAATAGCTCGAAAAGTGCGATCTCGATGATTCTGCATACTTGTAACAGAATTCTCACCAAGATTATCGCAGAAAATGCATATCTCAGCTTGAAACCCCACGAAAACCAAGATATCGCCGGTTTTGCATATCAAACGCACTGTGGAGTGGTGAAAACACCGGATAAGGTTTTTCTCGCATTAACTAGCTCGAAAAGTGCGATCTCGATGTTTCAGCATACTTCGGACCGAAGTCTCACCAAGATTATCGCAGAAAATGCATATCTCAGCTTGAAACCCGACGAAAACCGAGTTATCTCCGGTTCTGCACATCAAACGTACTGTGGAGTGGTGAAAACACCAGAAAATGTGTTTCGTGCATTAAGTAGCTCGAAAAGAGCGATCTCGATGATTAAGCATATTTCGGACAGGAGTCTCACCAAGATTATAGCAGGAAATGCATATCTCAGCTTGAAACCTGACGAAAACCAAAATATCGCCGGTTCTGCATATCAAACGCACTGTGGAGTGGTGAAAACACCGGATAAGGTTTTTCTGGCATTAACTTGCTCGAAAAGAGCGATCTCGATGTTTCAGCATACTTCGGACAGAAGTCTCACCAAGATTATCGTAGAAAACGCATATCTCAGCTTGAAACCCGACGAAAACCGAGTTATCTCCGGTTCTGCATATCAAACGTACCGTGGAGTGGTGAAAACACCAGAAAACGTATTTCGCGCATTAAGTAGCTCGAAAAGGGCGTTCTCGAAGATTCTGCATACTTCTGACAGAAGTCTCACCAGGATTATCGTAGAAAATGCTAATCTCAGCTTGAAACCCGACCGAAACCAAGATATCTCCGGTTCTGCATGTCAAACGTACTGTGGAGTGGTGAAAACACCAGAAAACGTGTTTCGTGCATTAAGTAGCTCGAAAAGAGCGATCTAGATGATTCTGCATGCTTCTGACTGACGTCTCACCAATATTATCGCAGAAAATGCATATTTCAGCTTGAAACCCCACGGAAACCAAGATATCGCCGGTTCTGCATGTCAAACGTACTGTGGAGTGGTGAAAACACCAGAAAACGTTTTCGCGCATTAAGTAGCTCGAAAAGAGCGATCTCGATGATTCAGCATATTTCGGACAGGAGTCTCACCAAGATTATCGCAGGAAATGCATATCTCTGCTTGAAACCCCACGAAAAGAAAGGTATCTCCGGTTCTGCATATCCAACGAACTGTGGAGTGGTGAAAACCCCAGAAAACGAGATTCTCCCATTAAATAGCTCGAAAAGAGCGCTCTCGATGTTTCTGCATACTTCTGACAGAAGTATCACCAGGATTATCGTAGAAAATGCATATCTCAGCTTGAAACCCGACCGAAACCAAGATATCTCCGGTTATGCATGTCCAACGTACTGTGGAGTGGTGAAAACACCAGAAAACGTGTTTCGTGCATTAAGTAGCTCGAAAAGAGCGATCTAGATGATTCTGCATACTTCTGACAAACGACCCACCAAGATTATCGCAGAAAATGCATATCTCAGCTGGAAACACCACGAAAACCGAGTTATCTCCGGTTCTGCACATCAAACGTACCGTGGAGTGGTGAAAACACCAGAAAACGTGTTTCGTGCATTAAGTAGCTCGAAAAGAGCGCTCTCGATGTTTCTGCCTACTTCGGACAGATGTTTCACCACGATTATCGTAGAAAATGCATATCTCTGCTTGAAACCCCACGAAAAGAAAGGTATCTCCGGTTCTGCATATCCAACGAACTGTGGAGTGGTGAAAACCCCAGAAAACGAGATTCTCCCATTAAATAGCTCGAAAAGAGCGATCTCGATGATTCAGCATATTTCGGACAGGAGTCTCACCAAGATTATCGCAGGAAATGCATATCTCTGCTTGAAACCCCACGAAAAGAAAGGTATCTCAGGTTCTGCACATCTAACGTACCGTGGAGTGGTGAAAACACCAGAAAACGTATTTCGCGCATTAAGTAGCTTGAAAAGAGCGTTCTCGAAGATTCTGCATACTTCTGACAGAAGTCTCACCAGGATTATCGTAGAAAATGCATATCTCAGCTTGAAACCCGACCGAAACCAAGATATCTCCGGTTCTGCATGTCAAACGTACTGTGGAGTGGTGAAAACACCAGAAAACGTGTTTCGTGCATTAAGTAGCTCGAAAAGAGCGATCTCGATGATTCAGCATATTTCGGACAGGAGTCTCACCAAGATTATCGCAGGAAATGCATATCTCTGCTTGAAACCCCACGAAAACAAAGGTATCTCCGGTTCTGCATATCCAACGAACTGTGGAGTGGTGAAAACCCCAGAAAACGAGTTTCTCCCTTTAAATAGCTCGAAAAGAGTGCTCTCGATGTTTCTGCATACTTCTGACAGAAGTCTCACCAGGATTATCGTAGAAAATGCATATCTCAGCTTGAAACCCGACCGAAACCAAGATATCTCCGGTTCTGCATGTCAAACGTACTGTGGAGTGGTGAAAACACCAGAAAACGTGTTTCGTGCATTAAGTAGCTCGAAAAGAGCGATCTAGATGATTCTGCATCCTTCTGACAAAAGACCCACCAAGATTATCGCAGAAAATGCATATCTCAGCTGGAAACACCACGAAAACCGAGTTATCTCCGGTTCTGCACATCAAACGTACCGTGGAGTGGTGAAAACACCAGAAAACGTGTTTCGTGCATTAAGTAGCTCGAAAAGAGCGCTCTCGATGTTTCTGCATACTTCGGACCGATGTTTCACCAAGATTATCGTAGAAAATGCATATCTCAGCTTGAAACCCGACGAAAACCAAAATATCGCCGGTTCTGCATATCAAACCAACTGCGGAGTGGTGAAAACACCAGATAACGTGTTTCTCGCATTAAATAGCTCGAAAAGTGCGATCACCATGATTCTGCATACTTCTAACAGAAGTCACACCAAGATTATCGCAGAAAATGCATATCTCTGCTTGAAACCCCACGAAAACCAAGATATCTACTGTTCTGCATATCCAACGAACTGTGGAGTGGTGAAAACCACAGAAAACGTGTTTCTCGCACTAACCAGCTCGAAACAAGCGATCTCGATTATTCAGCATACTTCGGACAGAAGTCTCACCAAGATTATCGCAGAAAATGCATATCTCAACTTGAAACGCCACGAAAACCAAGATATCGCCGGTTCTGCATATCAAACGCACTGTGGAGTGGTGAAAACACCGGATAAGGTTCTTCTTGCATTAACTAGCTCGAAAAGAGCGATCTCGATGTTTCAGCATACTTCGGACAGAAGTCTCACCAAGATTATCGCAGAAAATGCATATCTCAGCTTGAAACCACACGAAAACCAAGATATCGCTGGTTCTGCATATCAAACGCACTGTGGGGTGCTGAAAACACCAGATAATGTGTTTGTCGCATTAAATAGCTCGAGTAGAGCGATCTCGAAGGTCCTGCATACTTCTGACAGAAGTCTCACCAAGATTATCGTAGAAAGTGCATATCTCTGCTTGAAACCCGACGAAAACCTAGTTATCTCCGGTTCTGCACATCAAACGTACCGTGGAGTGGTGAAAACACCAGAAAACGTGTTTCGCGCATTAAGTAGCTCCAAAAGAGCGTTTTCGAAGATTCTGCATACTTCTGACAGAAGTCTCACCAGGATTATCGTAGAAAATGCATATCTCAGCTTGAAACCCGACCGAAACCAAGATATCTCCGGTTCTGCATGTCAAACGTACTGTGGAGTGGTGAAAATACCAGAAATCGTGTTTCGTGCATTAAGTAGCTCGAAAAGAGCGATCTAGAAGATTCTGCATACTTCTGACGAAAGTCCCACCAAGATTATCGCAGAAAATGCATATCTCAGCTGGAAACACTACGAAAACCGAGTTACCTCCGGTTCTGCACATCAAACGTACCGTGGAGTGGTGAAAACACCAGAAAACGAGTTTCTCGCATTAAATAGCTCGAAAAGAGCGCTCTCGATGTTTCTGCATACTTCGGACAGATGTTTCACCAAGATTATCGTAGAAAATGCATATCTCAGCTTGAAACCCGACCGAAACCAACATATCTCCGGTTCTGCATGTCAAACGTACTGTGGAGTGGTGAAAACACCAGAAAACGTGTTTCGTGCATTACGTAGCTCGAACAGAGCGATCTAGATGATTCTGCATACTTCTGACTGAAGTCTCACCAATATTATCGCAGAAAATGCATATCTCAGCTTGAAACCCCACGAAAACCAAGATATCGCTGGTCCTGCATATCAAACGCACTGTGGAGTGGTGAAAACACCAGATAACGTGTTTCTCGCATTAAATAGCTCGAATAGAGCGATCTCGATGATTCTGCATACTTCGGACAGAAGTCTCACCAAGATTATCGCAGGAAATGCATATCTCAACTTGAAACGCCACGAAAACCAAGATATCGCCGGTTCTGCACTTCAAACGCACTGTGGAGTGGTGAAAACACCGGATAAGGTTCTTCTTGCATTAACTAGCTCGAAAAGAGCGATCTCGATGTTTCAGCATACTTCGGACAGAAGTCTCACCAAGATTATCGCAGAAAATGCATATCTCAGCTTGAAACCACACGAAAACCAAGATATCGCCGGTTCTGCATATCATACGCACTGTGGAGTGGTGAAAACACCAGATAACGTGATTCTCGCATTAAACAGCTCGAAAAGAGCGATCTCGATGATTCTGCATACTTCGGACAGAAGTCTGACCAAGATTATCGCAGGAAATGCATATCTCAGCTTGAAACACCACGAAAACCAAGATATCTCCGGTTCAGGATATCCAACGAACTGTGGAGTGGTGAAAACCCCAGAAAACGAGTTTCTCGCATTAATTAGCTCGAAAAGAGCGCTCTCGATGTTTCAGCATACTTCGGACAGAAGTCTCACCAAGATTATTGCAGAAAATGCATGTCTCAGCTTGAAACCCCACGAAAACCAAGATATCGCAGGTTCTGCATATCAAACGCACTGTGGAGTGGTGAAAACACCAGATAACGTGTTTCTCGCATTAAATAGCTCGAAAAGAGCGTTCTCGAAGATCCTGCATACTTCTAACAGAAGTCTCACCAAGATTATCGCAGAAAATGCATATCTCAGCTTGAAACCCCACGAAAACCAAGATATCGCAGGTTCTGCATATCAAACGCACTGTGGAGTGGTGAAAACACCGGATAACGTGTTTCTCGCATTAAATAGCTCGAAAAGAGCGTTCTCGAAGGTCCTGCATACTTCTGACAGAAGTCTCACCAGGATTATCGTAGAAAATGCATATCTCAGCTTGAAACCCGACCGAAACCAAGATATCTCCGGTTCTGCATGTCAAACGTACTGTGGAGTGGTGAAAATACCAGAAATCGTGTTTCGTGCATTAAGTAGCTCGAAAAGAGCGATCTAGAAGATTCTGCATACTTCTGACGAAAGTCCCACCAAGATTATCGCAGAAAATGCATATCTCAGCTGGAAACACTACGAAAACCGAGTTACCTCCGGTTCTGCACATCAAACGTACCGTGGAGTGGTGAAAACACCAGAAAACGAGTTTCTCGCATTAAATAGCTCGAAAAGAGCGCTCTCGATGTTTCTGCATACTTCGGACAGATGTTTCACCAAGATTATCGTAGAAAATGCATATCTCAGCTTGAAACCCGACCGAAACCAACATATCTCCGGTTCTGCATGTCAAACGTACTGTGGAGTGGTGAAAACACCAGAAAACGTGTTTCGTGCATTACGTAGCTCGAACAGAGCGATCTAGATGATTCTGCATACTTCTGACTGAAGTCTCACCAATATTATCGCAGAAAATGCATATCTCAGCTTGAAACCCCACGAAAACCAAGATATCGCTGGTTCTGCATATCAAACGCACTGTGGAGTGGTGAAAACACCAGATAACGTGTTTCTCGCATTAAATAGCTCGAATAGAGCGATCTCGCTGATTCTGCATACTTCGGACAGAAGTCTCACCAAGATTATCGCAGGAAATGCATATCTCAGCTTGAAACCCCACGAAAACCAAGATATCTCCGGTTCTGCATATCCAACCAACTGTGGAGTGGTGAAAACCCCAGAAAACGTGTTTCTCGCATTAAATAGCTCGAAAAGAGCGCTCTCGATGTTTCTGCATACTTCGGACAGATGTTTCACCAAGCTTATCGTAAAACATGCATATCTCAGCTTGATACCCCACGAAAACCAAGATGTCGCCGGTTCTGCATATCAAACGCACTGTGGAGTGGTGAAAACACCAGAAAACGTGTTTCTCGCTTCAAGTAGCACGAAAAGAGCGTTCTCGAAGATCCTGAATACTTCTGACAGAAGTCTCACCAAGATTATCGTAGAAAATGCATATCTCAGCTTGAAACACGACGAAAACCGAGTTATCTCCGGTTCTGCACATCAAACGTACCGTGGAGTGGTGAAAACACCAGAAAACGTGTTTCGCGCATTAAGTGGCTCGAAAAGAGCGTTCTTGATGATTCTTCATACTTCGGACAGAAGTCTCACCAAGATTATCGTAAAACATGCATATCTCAGCTTGAAACCCGACCGAAACCAAGATATCTCCGGTTCTGCATGTCAAACGTACTGTGGAGTGGTGAAAACACCAGCAAAAGTGTTACGTGCATTAAGTAGCACGAAAAGAGCGATCTAGATGATTCTGCATACTTCTGACTGAAGTCTCACCAATATTATAGCAGAAAATGCATATCTCAGCTAGAAACCCCACGAAAACCAAGATATCGTTGGTTCTGCATATCAAACGCACTGTGGAGTGGTGAAAACACCAGATAACGTGTTTCTCGCATTTAATAGCTCGAAAAGAGCGATCTAGATGATTCAGCATACTTCGGACAGAAGTCTCACCAAGATTATCGCAGGAAATGCATATCTCAGCTTGAAACCCCACGAAAACCAAGATATCTCCGGTTCTGCATATCCAACCAACTGTGGAGTGGTGAAAACCCCAGAAAACGTGTTTCTCGCATTAAATAGCTCGAAAAGAGCGCTCTCGATGTTTCGGCATACTTCGGACAGATGTTTCACCAAGCTTATCGTAAAACATGCATTACTCAGCTTGATACCCCACGAAAACCAAGATGTCGCCGGTTCTGCATATCAAACGCACTGTGGAGTGGTGAAAACACCAGAAAACGTGTTTCTCGCTTCAAGTAGCTCGAAAAGAGCGTTCTCGAAGATCCTGAATACTTCTGACAGAAGTCTCACCAAGATTATCGTAGAAAATGCATATCTCAGCTGGAAACACCACGAAAATCAAGATATCGCCTGTTCTGCATATCAAACGCACTGTGGAGTGGTGAAAACAACCACAGAACGTGTTTCTCGAATTAAATAGCTGGAAAAGAGCGATCTTGATGATTCAGCATACTTCGCACAGAAGTCTCACAAAGATTATCGCAGGAAATGCATATCTCAGCTTGAAACCCCACGAAAACCAAGATATCGCCGGTTCTGCATATCATACGCACTGTGGAGTGGTGAAAACACCAGATAACGTGTTTCTCGCATTAAATAGCTCGATAAGAGCGTTCTCGAAGATCCTGCATACTTCGGACAGATTTTTCACCAAGATTATCGTAGAAAATGCATATCTCAGCTTGAAACCCGACCGAAACCAAGATATATCCGGTTCTGCATATCCAGCGAACTGTGGAGTGGTGAAAACCCCAGAAAACGAGTTTCTTGCATTAAGTAGCTCGAAAAGAGCGATCTAGATGATTCTGCATACTTCTGACAAAAGACCCACCAAGATTATCGCAGAAAATGCATATATCAGATGGAAACACCACGAAAATCAAGATATCGCCTGTTCTGCATATCAAACGCACTGTGGAGTGGTTAAAACAACCAGAGAACGTGTTTCTCGCATTAAATAGCTCGAAAAGAGCGATCTCGATGATTCAGCATACTTCGGACAGAAGTCTCACCAAGATTATCGTAGAAAATGCATATAACAGCTTGAAACCCGACGAAAACCGAGTTATCTCCGGTTCTGCATGTCAAACGTACTGTGGAGTTGTGAAAACACCAGAAAACGTGTTTCGTGCATTAAGTAGCTCGAAAAGAGCGATCTAGTTGATTCTGCTTACTTCTGACAAAAGACCCACCAAGATTATCGCAGAAAATGCATATCTCAGCTTGAAACCCGACCGAAACCAAGATATCGCTGGTACTGCATATCAAACGCACTGTGGAGTGGTGAAAACAACCACAGAACGTGTTTCTCGAATTAAATAGCTGGAAAAGAGCGATCTTGATGATTCAGCATACTTCGCACAGAAGTCTCACCAGGATTATCGTAGAAAATGCATATCTCAGCTTGAAACCCCACGAAAACCAAGATATCTACTGTTCTGCATATCCAACGAACTGTGGAGTGGTGAAAACCCCAGAAAACGTGGTTCTCGCATTAAATAGCTCGAAAAGAGCGCTCTCGATGTTTCTGCATGCTTTGGACAGATGTTTCACCAAGCTTATCGTAGAAAATGCATATCTCAGCTTGAAACCCGACGAAAACCAAAATATCGCCGGTTCTGCATGTCAAACGTACTGTGGAGTGGTGAAAACACCATAAAACGTGTTTCGTGCATTAAGTAGCTCGAAAAGAGCGATCTAGATGATTCTGCATACTTCTGACTGAAGTCTCACCAATATTATCGCAGAAAATGCATATCTCAGCTCGAAACCTCACGAAAATCAAGATGTTGCCCGTTCTGCATATCAAACGCACTGTGGAGTGATGAAAACCCCAGAAAACGTGGTTCTCGCATTAAATAGCTCGAATAGAGCGATCTCGATGATTCTTCATACTTCGGACAGAAGTCTCAACAAGATTATCGTAAAAAATGCATATCTCAGGTTGAAACCCCACGAAAGCCAAGATATCGCTGGTTCTGCATAACAAACGCACTGTGGAGTGGTGAAAACACCGGATAAGGTTTCTCTCGCATTAACTAGCTCGAAAAGAGCGATCTCGATGATTCAGCATACTTCGGATAGAAGTCTCACCAAGATTATCGCAGGAAATGCATATCTCAGCTTGAAACCCCACGAAAACCAAGATATCTCCGGTTCTGCATATCCAACGAACTGTGGAGTGGTGAAAACCCCAGAAAACGAGTTTCTCGCATTAACTAGCTCAAAAAGAGCGATCTCGATGATTCAGCATACTTCGGACAGAAGTCTCACCAAGATTATCGCAGGAAATGCATATCTCAGCTTGAAACCCCACGAAAACCAAGATATCTCCGGTTCTGCATATCCAACGAACTGTGGAGTGGTGAAAACACCAGATAACGTGTTTCTCGCATTAAATAGCTCGAAAAGTCCGATCTCGATGATTCTGCAAACTTCTAACAGAAGTCTAACCAAGATTATCGCAGAAAATGCATATCTCAGCTTGAAACCCCAGGAAAACCAAGATATCGCCGGTTCTGCATATCGAAAGCACAGTGGAGTGGTGAAAACACCGGATAAGGTTTTTCTCGCATTAACTAGCTCGAAAAGAGCGATCTTGATGTTTCAGCATACTTCGGACAGAAGTCTCACCAAGATTAGCGCAGAAAATGCATATCTCAGCTTGAAACCCCACGAAAACCAAGATATCGCCGGTTCTGCATATCATACGCACTGTGGAGTGGTGAAAACACCAGATAACGCGTTTCTCGCACTAACTAGCTCGAAAAGAGCGATCTCGATGATTCAGCATACTTCGGACAGAAGTCTCACCAGGATTATCGCAGAAAATGCAAATCTCAGCTTGAATCCCGACGAAAACCGAGTTATCTCCGGTTCTGCACATCAAACGTACCGTGGATTGGTGAAAACACCAGAAAACGTGTTTCGCGCATTAAGTAGCTCGAAAAGAGCGTTCTCGAAGATTCTGCACACTTCTGACAGAAGTCTCACCAGGATTATCGTAGAAAATGCATATCTCGGCTTGAAACACGACCGAAACCAAGATATCTCCGGTTCTGCATGTCAAACGTACTGTGGAGTGGTGAAAACACCAGAAAACGTGTTTCGTGCATTAAGTAGCTCGAAAAGAGCGATCTAGATGATTCTGCATACTTCTGACAAAAGACCCACCAAGATTATCGCAGAAAATGCATATCTCAGCTGGAAACCCCACGAAAACCAAGATATCGCCGGTTCTGCATATCATACGCACTGTGGAGTGGTGAAAACACCAGATAACGTGTTTCTCGCATTAAATAGCTCCAAAAGAGCGTTTTCGAAGATTCTGCATACTTCTGACAGAAGTCTCACCAGGATTATCGTAGAAAATGCATATCTCAGCTTGAAACCCGACCGAAACCAAGATATCTCCGGTTCTGCATGTCAAACGTTCTGTGGAGTGGTGAAAATACCAGAAATCGTGTTTCGTGCATTAAGTAGCTCGAAAAGAGCGATCTAGAAGATTCTGCATACTTCTGACGAAAGTCCCACCAAGATTATCGCAGAAAATGCATATCTCAGCTGGAAACACTACGAAAACCGAGTTACCTCCGGTTCTGCACATCAAACGTACCGTGGAGTGGTGAAAACACCAGAAAACGAGTTTCTCGCATTAAATAGCTCGAAAAGAGCGCTCTCGATGTTTCTGCATACTTCGGACAGATGTTTCACCAAGATTATCGTAGAAAATGCATATCTCAGCTTGAAACCCGACCGAAACCAACATATCTCCGGTTCTGCATGTCAAACGTACTGTGGAGTGGTGAAAACACCAGAAAACGTGTTTCGTGCATTAAGTAGCTCGAACAGAGCGATCTAGATGATTCTGCATACTTCGGACAGATGTTTCACCAAGCTTATCGTAAAACATGCATATCTCAGCTTGATACCCCACGAAAACCAAGATGTCGCCGGTTCTGCATATCAAACGCACTGTGGAGTGGTGAAAACCCCAGAAAACGAGTTTCTTGCATTAAATAGCTCGAAAAGAGCGATCTAGATGATTCTGCATACTTCTGACAAAAGACCCACCAAGATTATCGCAGAAAATGCATATCTCAGCTTGAAACCCCACGAAAACCAAGATATCGCCGGTTCTGCATATCATACGCACTGTGGAGTGGTGAAAACACCAGATAACGTGTTTCTCGCATTAAATAGCTCGAAAAGAGCGTTCTCGAAGGTCCTGCATACTTCTGACAGAAGTCTCACCAAGATTATCGTAGAAAGTGCATATCTCTGCTTGAAACCCGACGAAAACCTAGTTATCTCCGGTTCTGCACATCAAACGTACCGTGGAGTGGTGAAAACACCAGAAAACGTGTTTCGCGCATTAAGTAGCTCCAAAAGAGCGTTTTCGAAGATTCTGCATACTTCTGACAGAAGTCTCACCAGGATTATCGTAGAAAATGCATATCTCGGCTTGAAACACGACCGAAACCAAGATATCTCCGGTTCTGCATGTCAAACGTACTGTGGAGTGGTGAAAACACCAGAAAACGTGGTTCGTGCATTAAGTAGCTCGAAAAGAGCGATCTAGATGATTCTGCATACTTCTGACAAAAGACCCACCAAGATTATCGCAGAAAATGCATATCTCAGCTGGAAACCCCACGAAAACCAAGATATCGCCGGTTCTGCATATCATACGCACTGTGGAGTGGTGAAAACACCAGATAACGTGTTTCTCGCATTAAATAGCTCGAAAAGAGCGTTCTCGAAGATCCTGCATACTTCGGACAGATTTTTCACCAAGATTATCGTAGAAAATGCATATCTCAGCTTGAAACCCGACCGAAACCAAGATATATCCGGTGCTGCATATCCAGCGAACTGTGGAGTGGTGAAAACCCCAGAAAACGAGTTTCTTGCATTAAATAGCTCGAAAAGAGCGATCTAGATGATTCTGCATACTTCTGACAAAAGACCCACCAAGATTATCGCAGAAAATGCATATCTCAGCTTGAAACCCCACGAAAATCAAGATATCGCCGGTTCTGCATATCAAACGCACTGTGGTGTGGTGAAAACAACCAGAGAACGTGTTCCTCGCATTAAATAGCTCGAAAAGAGCGATCTCGTTGATTCAGCATCCTTCGGACAGAAGTCTGACCAAGATTATCGCAGGAAATGCATATCTCAGCTTGAAACACCACGAAAACCAAGATATCTCCGGTTCTGTATATCCAACGAACTGTGGAGTGGTGAAAACCCCAGAAAACGAGTTTCTCGCATTAATTAGCTCGAAAAGAGCGCTCTCGATGTTTCAGCATACTTCGGACAGAAGTCTCACCAAGATTATTGCAGAAAATGCATGTCTCAGCTTGAAACCCCACGAAAACCAAGATATCGCAGGTTCTGCATATCAAACGCACTGTGGAGTGGTGAAAACCCCAGAAAACGAGATTCTTGCATTAAATAGCTCGAAAAGAGCGATCTAGATGATTCTGCATACTTCTGACAAAAGACCCACCAAGATTATCGCAGAAAATGCATATCTCAGCTTGAAACCCCACGAAAACCAAGATATCGCCGGTTCTGCATATCATACGCACTGTGGAGTGGTGAAAACACCAGATAACGTGTTTCTCGCATTAAATAGCTCGAAAAGAGCGTTCTCGAAGGTCCTGCATACTTCTGACAGAAGTCTCACCAAGATTATCGTAGAAAGTGCATATCTCTGCTTGAAACCCGACGAAAACCTAGTTATCTCCGGTTCTGCACATCAAACGTACCGTGGAGTGGTGAAAACACCAGAAAACGTGTTTCGCGCATTAAGTAGCTCCAAAAGAGCGTTTTCGAAGATTCTGCATACTTCTGACAGAAGTCTCACCAGGATTATCGTAGAAAATGCATATCTCAGCTTGAAACCCGACCGAAACCAAGATATCTCCGGTTCTGCATGTCAAACGTTCTGTGGAGTGGTGAAAATACCAGAAATCGTGTTTCGTGCATTAAGTAGCTCGAAAAGAGCGATCTAGTAGATTCTGCATACTTCTGACGAAAGTCCCACCAAGATTATCGCAGAAAATGCATATCTCAGCTGGAAACACTACGAAAACCGAGTTACCTCCGGTTCTGCACATCAAACGTACCGTGGAGTGGTGAAAACACCAGAAAACGAGTTTCTCGCATTAAATAGCTCGAAAAGAGCGCTCTCGATGTTTCTGCATACTTCGGACAGATGTTTCACCAAGATTATCGTAGAAAATGCATATCTCAGCTTGAAACCCGACCGAAACCAACATATCTCCGGTTCTGCATGTCAAACGTACTGTGGAGTGGTGAAAACACCAGAAAACGTGTTTCGTGCATTAAGTAGCTCGAACAGAGCGATCTAGATGATTCTGCATACTTCGGACAGATGTTTCACCAAGCTTATCGTAAAACATGCATATCTCAGCTTGATACCCCACGAAAACCAAGATGTCGCCGGTTCTGCATATCAAACGCACTGTGGAGTGGTGAAAACCCCAGAAAACGAGTTTCTTGCATTAAATAGCTCGAAAAGAGCGATCTAGATGATTCTGCATACTTCTGACAAAAGACCCACCAAGATTATCGCAGAAAATGCATATCTCAGCTTGAAACCCCACGAAAACCAAGATATCGCCGGTTCTGCATATCATACGCACTGTGGAGTGGTGAAAACACCAGATAACGTGTTTCTCGCATTAAATAGCTCGAAAAGAGCGTTCTCGAAGGTCCTGCATACTTCTGACAGAAGTCTCACCAAGATTATCGTAGAAAGTGCATATCTCTGCTTGAAACCCGACGAAAACCTAGTTATCTCCGGTTCTGCACATCAAACGTACCGTGGAGTGGTGAAAACACCAGAAAACGTGTTTCGCGCATTAAGTAGCTCCAAAAGAGCGTTTTCGAAGATTCTGCATACTTCTGACAGAAGTCTCACCAGGATTATCGTAGAAAATGCATATCTCAGCTTGAAACCCGACCGAAACCAAGATATCTCCGGTTCTGCATGTCAAACGTTCTGTGGAGTGGTGAAAACACCAGATAACGTGTTTCTCGCATTAACTATCTCGAATAGAGCGATCTCGATGATTCTGCATACTTCGGACAGAAGTCTCACCAAGATTATCGCAGGAAATGCATATCTCAGCTTGAAACCCCACGAAAACCAAGATATCTCCGGTTCTGCATATCCAACCAACTGTGGAGTGGTGAAAACCCCAGAAAACGTGTTTCTCGCATTAAATAGCTCGAAAAGAGCGCTCTCGATGTTTCTGCATACTTCGGACAGATGTTTCACCAAGCTTATCGTAAAACATGCATATCTCAGCTTGATACCCCACGAAAACCAAGATGTCGCCGGTTCTGCATATCAAACGCACTGTGGAGTGGTGAAAACACCAGAAAACGTGTTTCTCGCTTCAAGTAGCTCGAAAAGAGCGTTCTCGAAGATCCTGAATACTTCTGACAGAAGTCTCACCAAGATTATCGTAGAAAATGCATATCTCAGCTTGAAACCCGACGAAAACCAAGATATCGCCGGTTCTGCATATCAAAAGCACTGTGGAGTGGTGAAAACACCGGATAAGGTTTTTCTCGCATTAACTAGCTCGAAAAGAGCGATCTCGATGTTTCAGCATACTTCGGACAGAAGTCTCACCAAGATTATCACAGAAAATGCATATCTCAGCTTGAAACCCCACGAAAACCAAGATATCGCCGGTTCTGCATATCATACGCACTGTGGAGTGGTGAAAACACCAGATAACGCGTTTCTCGCACTAACTAGCTCGAAAAGAGCGATCTCGATGATTCAGCATACTTCGGACAGAAGTCTCACCAAGATTATCGCAGAAAATGAATATCTCAGCTTGAAACCCGACGAAAACCGAGTTATCTCCGGTTCTGCACATCAAACGTACCGTGGAGTGGTGAAAACACCAGAAAACGTGTTTCGCGCATTAAGTAGCTCGAAAAGAGCGTTCTCGAAGGTTCTGCACACTTCTGACAGAAGTCTCACCAGGATTATCGTAGAAAATGCATATCTCAGCTTGAAACACGACCGAAACCAAGATATCTCCGGTTCTGCATATCAAACGTACTGTGGAGTGGTGAAAACACCAGAAAACGTGTTTCGTGCATTAAGTAGCTCGAAAAGAGCGATCTAGATGATTCTGCATACTTCTGACAAAAGACCCACCAAGATTATCGCAGAAAATGCATATCTCAGCTGGAAACACCACGAAAATCAAGATATCGCCTGTTCTGCATATCAAACGCACTGTGGAGTGGTGAAAACAACCACAGAACGTGTTTCTCGAATTAAATAGCTGGAAAAGAGCGATCTTGATGATTCAGCATACTTCGCACAGAAGTCTCACCAAGATTATCGCAGGAAATGCATATCTCAGCTTGAAACCCCACGAAAACCAAGATATCGCCGGTTCTGCATATCATACGCACTGTGGAGTGGTGAAAACACCAGATAACGTGTTTCTCGCATTAAATAGCTCGAAAAGAGCGTTCTCGAAGATCCTGCATACTTCGGACAGATTTTTCACCAAGATTATCGTAGAAAATGCTTATCTCAGCTTGAAACCCGACCGAAAGCAAGATATATCCGGTTCTGCATATCCAGCGAACTGTGGAGTGGTGAAAACCCCAGAAAACGAGTTTCTTGCATTAAGTAGCTCGAAAAGAGCGATCTAGATGATTCTGCATACCTCTGACAAAAGACCCACCAAGATTATCGCAGAAAATGCATATATCAGCTGGAAACACCACGAAAATCAAGATATCGCCTGTTCTGCATATCAAACGCACTGTGGAGTGGTGAAAACAACCAGAGAACGTGTTTCTCGCATTAAATAGCTCGAAAAGAGCGATCTCGATGATTCAGCATACTTCGGACAGAAGTCTCACCAAGATTATCGTAGAAAATGCATATAACAGCTTGAAACCCGACGAAAACCGAGTTATCTCCGGTTCTGCATGTCAAACGTACTGTGGAGTTGTGAAAACACCAGAAAACGTGTTTCGTGCATTAAGTAGCTCGAAAAGAGCGATCTAGTTGATTCTGCTTACTTCTGACAAAAGAGCCACCAAGATTATCGCAGAAAATGCATATCTCAGCTTGAAACCCGACGGAAACCAAGATATCGCCGGTTCTGCATATCAAAAGCACTGTGGAGTGGTGAAAACACCGGATAAGGTTTTTCTCGCATTAACTAGCTCGAAAAGAGCGATCTCGATGTTTCAGCATACTTCGGACAGAAGTCTCACCAAGATTATCGCAGAAAATGCATATCTCAGCTTGAAACCCCACGAAAACCAAGATATCGCCGGTTCTGCATATCATACGCACTGTGGAGTGGTGAAAACACCAGATAACGCGTTTCTCGCACTAACTAGCTCGAAAAGAGCGATCTCGATGATTCAGCATACTTCGGACAGAAGTCTCACCAAGATTATCGCAGAAAATGCATATCTCAGCTGGAAACACTACGAAAACCGAGTTACCTCCGGTTCTGCACATCAAACGTACCGTGGAGTGGTGAAAACACCAGAAAACGAGTTTCTCGCATTAAATAGCTCGAAAAGAGCGCTCTCGATGTTTCTGCATACTTCGGACAGATGTTTCACCAAGATTATCGTAGAAAATGCATATCTCAGCTTGAAACCCGACCGAAACCAACATATCTCCGGTTCTGCATGTCAAACGTACTGTGGAGTGGTGAAAACACCAGAAAACGTGTTTCGTGCATTAAGTAGCTCGAACAGAGCGATCTAGATGATTCTGCATACTTCGGACAGATGTTTCACCAAGCTTATCGTAAAACATGCATATCTCAGCTTGATACCCCACGAAAACCAAGATGTCGCCGGTTCTGCATATCAAACGCACTGTGGAGTGGTGAAAACCCCAGAAAACGAGTTTCTTGCATTAAATAGCTCGAAAAGAGCGATCTAGATGATTCTGCATACTTCTGACAAAAGACCCACCAAGATTATCGCAGAAAATGCATATCTCAGCTTGAAACCCCACGAAAACCAAGATATCGCCGGTTCTGCATATCATACGCACTGTGGAGTGGTGAAAACACCAGATAACGTGTTTCTCGCATTAAATAGCTCGAAAAGAGCGTTCTCGAAGGTCCTGCATACTTCTGACAGAAGTCTCACCAAGATTATCGTAGAAAGTGCATATCTCTGCTTGAAACCCGACGAAAACCTAGTTATCTCCGGTTCTGCACATCAAACGTACCGTGGAGTGGTGAAAACACCAGAAAACGTGTTTCGCGCATTAAGTAGCTCCAAAAGAGCGTTTTCGAAGATTCTGCATACTTCTGACAGAAGTCTCACCAGGATTATCGTAGAAAATGCATATCTCAGCTTGAAACCCGACCGAAACCAAGATATCTCCGGTTCTGCATGTCAAACGTTCTGTGGAGTGGTGAAAACACCAGATAACGTGTTTCTCGCATTAACTATCTCGAATAGAGCGATCTCGATGATTCTGCATACTTCGGACAGAAGTCTCACCAAGATTATCGCAGGAAATGCATATCTCAGCTTGAAACCCCACGAAAACCAAGATATCTCCGGTTCTGCATATCCAACCAACTGTGGAGTGGTGAAAACCCCAGAAAACGTGTTTCTCGCATTAAATAGCTCGAAAAGAGCGCTCTCGATGTTTCTGCATACTTCGGACAGATGTTTCACCAAGCTTATCGTAAAACATGCATATCTCAGCTTGATACCCCACGAAAACCAAGATGTCGCCGGTTCTGCATATCAAACGCACTGTGGAGTGGTGAAAACACCAGAAAACGTGTTTCTCGCTTCAAGTAGCTCGAAAAGAGCGTTCTCGAAGATCCTGAATACTTCTGACAGAAGTCTCACCAAGATTATCGTAGAAAATGCATATCTCAGCTTGAAACCCGACGAAAACCAAGATATCGCCGGTTCTGCATATCAAAAGCACTGTGGAGTGGTGAAAACACCGGATAAGGTTTTTCTCGCATTAACTAGCTCGAAAAGAGCGATCTCGATGTTTCAGCATACTTCGGACAGAAGTCTCACCAAGATTATCACAGAAAATGCATATCTCAGCTTGAAACCCCACGAAAACCAAGATATCGCCGGTTCTGCATATCATACGCACTGTGGAGTGGTGAAAACACCAGATAACGCGTTTCTCGCACTAACTAGCTCGAAAAGAGCGATCTCGATGATTCAGCATACTTCGGACAGAAGTCTCACCAAGATTATCGCAGAAAATGAATATCTCAGCTTGAAACCCGACGAAAACCGAGTTATCTCCGGTTCTGCACATCAAACGTACCGTGGAGTGGTGAAAACACCAGAAAACGTGTTTCGCGCATTAAGTAGCTCGAAAAGAGCGTTCTCGAAGGTTCTGCACACTTCTGACAGAAGTCTCACCAGGATTATCGTAGAAAATGCATATCTCAGCTTGAAACACGACCGAAACCAAGATATCTCCGGTTCTGCATATCAAACGTACTGTGGAGTGGTGAAAACACCAGAAAACGTGTTTCGTGCATTAAGTAGCTCGAAAAGAGCGATCTAGATGATTCTGCATACTTCTGACAAAAGACCCACCAAGATTATCGCAGAAAATGCATATCTCAGCTGGAAACACCACGAAAATCAAGATATCGCCTGTTCTGCATATCAAACGCACTGTGGAGTGGTGAAAACAACCACAGAACGTGTTTCTCGAATTAAATAGCTGGAAAAGAGCGATCTTGATGATTCAGCATACTTCGCACAGAAGTCTCACCAAGATTATCGCAGGAAATGCATATCTCAGCTTGAAACCCCACGAAAACCAAGATATCGCCGGTTCTGCATATCATACGCACTGTGGAGTGGTGCAAACACCAGATAACGTGTTTCTCGCATTAAATAGCTCGAAAAGAGCGTTCTCGAAGATCCTGCATACTTCGGACAGATTTTTCACCAAGATTATCGTAGAAAATGCTTATCTCAGCTTGAAACCCGACCGAAAGCAAGATATATCCGGTTCTGCATATCCAGCGAACTGTGGAGTGGTGAAAACCCCAGAAAACGAGTTTCTTGCATTAAGTAGCTCGAAAAGAGCGATCTAGATGATTCTGCATACCTCTGACAAAAGACCCACCAAGATTATCGCAGAAAATGCATATATCAGCTGGAAACACCACGAAAATCAAGATATCGCCTGTTCTGCATATCAAACGCACTGTGGAGTGGTGAAAACAACCAGAGAACGTGTTTCTCGCATTAAATAGCTCGAAAAGAGCGATCTCGATGATTCAGCATACTTCGGACAGAAGTCTCACCAAGATTATCGTAGAAAATGCATATAACAGCTTGAAACCCGACGAAAACCGAGTTATCTCCGGTTCTGCATGTCAAACGTACTGTGGAGTTGTGAAAACACCAGAAAACGTGTTTCGTGCATTAAGTAGCTCGAAAAGAGCGATCTAGTTGATTCTGCTTACTTCTGACAAAAGAGCCACCAAGATTATCGCAGAAAATGCATATCTCAGCTTGAAACCCGACGGAAACCAAGATATCGCCGGTTCTGCATATCAAAAGCACTGTGGAGTGGTGAAAACACCGGATAAGGTTTTTCTCGCATTAACTAGCTCGAAAAGAGCGATCTCGATGTTTCAGCATACTTCGGACAGAAGTCTCACCAAGATTATCGCAGAAAATGCATATCTCAGCTTGAAACCCCACGAAAACCAAGATATCGCCGGTTCTGCATATCATACGCACTGTGGAGTGGTGAAAACACCAGATAACGCGTTTCTCGCACTAACTAGCTCGAAAAGAGCGATCTCGATGATTCAGCATACTTCGGACAGAAGTCTCACCAAGATTATCGCAAAAAATGAATATCTCAGCTTGAAACCCGACGAAAACCGAGTTATCTGCGGTTCTGCACATCAAACGTACCGTGGAGTGGTGAAAACACCAGAAAACGTGTTTCGCGCATTAAGTAGCTCGAAAAGAGCGTTCTCGAAGGTTCTGCACACTTCTGACAGAAGTCTCACCAGGATTATCGTAGAAAATGCATATCTCAGCTTGAAACACGACCGAAACCAAGATATCTCCGGTTCTGCATGTCAAACGTACTGTGGAGTGGTGAAAACACCAGAAAACGTGTTTCGTGCATTAAGTAGCTCGAAAAGAGCGATCTAGATGATTCTGCATACTTCTGACAAAAGACCCACCAAGATTATCGCAGAAAATGCATATCTCAGCTGGAAACACCACGAAAATCAAGATATCGCCTGTTCTGCATATCAAACGCACTGTGGAGTGGTGAAAACAACCACAGAACGTGTTTCTCGAATTAAATAGCTGGAAAAGAGCGATCTTGATGATTCAGCATACTTCGCACAGAAGTCTCACCAAGATTATCGCAGGAAATGCATATCTCAGCTTGAAACCCCACGAAAACCAAGATATCGCCGGTTCTGCATATCATACGCACTGTGGAGTGGTGAAAACACCAGATAACGTGTTTCTCGCATTAAATAGCTCGAAAAGAGCGTTCTCGAAGATCCTGCATACTTCGGACAGATTTTTCACCCAGATTATCGTAGAAAATGCTTATCTCAGCTTGAAACCCGACCGAAAGCAAGATATATCCGGTTCTGCATATCCAGCGAACTGTGGAGTGGTGAAAACCCCAGAAAACGAGTTTCTTGCATTAAGTAGCTCGAAAAGAGCGATCTAGATGATTCTGCATACCTCTGACAAAAGACCCACCAAGATTATCGCAGAAAATGCATATATCAGCTGGAAACACCACGAAAATCAAGATATCGCCTGTTCTGCATATCAAACGCACTGTGGAGTGGTGAAAACAACCAGAGAACGTGTTTCTCGCATTAAATAGCTCGAAAAGAGCGATCTCGATGATTCAGCATACTTCGGACAGAAGTCTCACCAAGATTATCGCAGAAAATGAATATCTCAGCTTGAAACCCGACGAAAACCGAGTTATCTGCGGTTCTGCACATCAAACGTACCGTGGAGTGGTGAAAACACCAGAAAACGTGTTTCGCGCATTAAGTAGCTCGAAAAGAGCGTTCTCGAAGGTTCTGCACACTTCTGACAGAAGTCTCACCAGGATTATCGTAGAAAATGCATATCTCAGCTTGAAACACGACCGAAACCAAGATATCTCCGGTTCTGCATGTCAAACGTACTGTGGAGTGGTGAAAACACCAGAAAACGTGTTTCGTGCATTAAGTAGCTCGAAAAGAGCGATCTAGATGATTCTGCATACTTCTGACAAAAGACCCACCAAGATTATCGCAGAAAATGCATATCTCAGCTGGAAACACCACGAAAATCAAGATATCGCCTGTTCTGCATATCAAACGCACTGTGGAGTGGTGAAAACAACCACAGAACGTGTTTCTCGAATTAAATAGCTGGAAAAGAGCGATCTTGATGATTCAGCATACTTCGCACAGAAGTCTCACCAAGATTATCGCAGGAAATGCATATCTCAGCTTGAAACCCCACGAAAACCAAGATATCGCCGGTTCTGCATATCATACGCACTGTGGAGTGGTGAAAACACCAGATAACGTGTTTCTCGCATTAAATAGCTCGAAAAGAGCGTTCTCGAAGATCCTGCGTACTTCGGACAGATTTTTCACCAAGATTATCGTAGAAAATGCATATCTCAGCTTGAAACCCGACCGAAACCAAGATATATCCGGTTCTGCATATCCAGCGAACTGTGGAGTGGTGAAAACCCCAGAAAACGAGTTTCTTGCATTAAGTAGCTCGAAAAGAGCGATCTAGATGATTCTGCATACTTCTGACAAAAGACCCACCAAGATTATCGCAGAAAATGCATATATCAGCTGGAAACACCACGAAAATCAAGATATCGCCTGTTCTGCATATCAAACGCACTGTGGAGTGGTGAAAACAACCAGAGAACGTGTTTCTCGCATTAAATAGCTCGAAAAGAGCGATCTCGATGATTCAGCATACTTCGGACAGAAGTCTCACCAAGATTATCGTAGAAAATGCATATAACAGCTTGAAACCCGACGAAAACCGAGTTATCTCCGGTTCTGCATGTCAAACGTACTGTGGAGTTGTGAAAACACCAGAAAACGTGTTTCGTGCATTAAGTAGCTCGAAAAGAGCGATCTAGTTGATTCTGCTTACTTCTGACAAAAGACCCACCAAGATTATCGCAGAAAATGCATATCTCAGCTTGAAACCCGACCGAAACCAAGATATCGCTGGTACTGCATATCAAACGCACTGTGGAATGGTGAAAACACCAGATAACGTGTTTCTCGCATTAAATAGCTCGAGAAGAGCGTTCTCGAAGATCCTGCATACTTCGGACAGAAGTCTCACCAAGATTATCGCAGAAAATGCATATCTCAGCTTGAAACCCCACGAAAACCAAGATATCGCCGGTTCTGCATATCATACGCACTGTGGAGTGGTGAAAACACCAGATAACGCGTTTCTCGCACTAACTAGCTCGCAAAGAGCGATCTCGATGATTCAGCATACTTCGGACAGAAGTCTCACCAAGATTATCGCAGAAAATGAATATCTCAGCTTGAAACCCGACGAAAACCGAGTTATCTCCGGTTCTGCACATCAAACGTACCGTGGAGTGGTGAAAACGCCAGAAAACGTGTTTCGCGCATTAAGTAGCTCGAAAAGAGCGTTCTCGAAGGTTCTGCACACTTCTGACAGAAGTCTCACCAGGATTATCGTAGAAAATGCATATCTCAGCTTGAAACACGACCGAAACCAAGATATCTCCGGTTCTGCATGTCAAACGTACTGTGGAGTGGTGAAAACACCAGAAAACGTGTTTCGTGCATTAAGTAGCTCGAAAAGAGCGATCTAGATGATTCTGCATACTTCTGACAAAAGACCCACCAAGATTATCGCAGAAAATGCATATCTCAGCTGGAAACACCACGAAAATCAAGATATCGCCTGTTCTGCATATCAAACGCACTGTGGAGTGGTGAAAACAACCACAGAACGTGTTTCTCGAATTAAATAGCTGGAAAAGAGCGATCTTGATGATTCAGCATACTTCGCACAGAAGTCTCACCAAGATTATCGCAGGAAATGCATATCTCAGCTTGAAACCCCACGAAAACCAAGATATCGCCGGTTCTGCATATCATACGCACTGTGGAGTGGTGAAAACACCAGATAACGTGTTTCTCGCATTAAATAGCTCGAAAAGAGCGTTCTCGAAGATCCTGCATACTTCGGACAGATTTTTCACCAAGATTATCGTAGAAAATGCATATCTCAGCTTGAAACCCGACCGAAACCAAGATATATCCGGTTCTGCATATCCAGCGAACTGTGGAGTGGTGAAAACCCCAGAAAACGAGTTTCTTGCATTAAGTAGCTCGAAAAGAGCGATCTAGATGATTCTGCATACTTCTGACAAAAGACCCACCAAGATTATCGCAGAAAATGCATATATCAGCTGGAAACACCACGAAAATCAAGATATCGCCTGGTCTGCATATCAAACGCACTGTGGAGTGGTGAAAACAACCAGAGAACGTGTTTCTCGCATTAAATAGCTCGAAAAGAGCGATCTCGATGATTCAGCATACTTCGGACAGAAGTCTCACCAAGATTATCGTAGAAAATGCATATAACAGCTTGAAACCCGACGAAAACCGAGTTATCTCCGGTTCTGCATGTCAAACGTACTGTGGAGTTGTGAAAACACCAGAAAACGTGTTTCGTGCATTAAGTAGCTCGAAAAGAGCGATCTAGTTGATTCTGCTTACTTCTGACAAAAGACCCACCAAGATTATCGCAGAAAATGCATATCTCAGCTTGAAACCCGACCGAAACCAAGATATCGCTGGTACTGCATATCAAACGCACTGTGGAATGGTGAAAACACCAGATAACGTGTTTCTCGCATTAAATAGCTCGAGAAGAGCGTTCTCGAAGATCCTGCATACTTCGGACAGAAGTCTCACCAAGATTATCGCAGAAAATGCATATCTCAGCTTGAAACCCCACGAAAACCAAGATATCGCCGGTTCTGCATATCATACGCACTGTGGAGTGGTGAAAACACCAGATAACGCGTTTCTCGCACTAACTAGCTCGCAAAGAGCGATCTCGATGATTCAGCATACTTCGGACAGAAGTCTCACCAAGATTATCGCAGAAAATGCAAATCTCAGCTTGAAACCCGACGAAAACCGAGTTATCTCCGGTTCTGCACATCAAACGTACCGTGGAGTGGTGAAAACACCAGCAAACGTGTTTCGCGCATTAAGTAGCTCGAAAAGAGCGTTCTCGAAGATTCTGCACACTTCTGACAGAAGTCTCACCAGGATTATCGTAGAAAATGCATATCTCGGCTTGAAACACGACCGAAACCAAGATATCTCCGGTTCTGCATGTCAATCGTACTGTGGAGTGGTGAAAACAACAGAAAACGTGTTTCGTGCATTAAGTAGCTCGAAAAGAGCGATCTAGATGATTCTGCATACTTCTGACAAAAGACCCACCAAGATTATCGCAGAAAATGCATATCTCAGCTGGAAACACCACGAAAATCAAGATATCGCCTGTTCTGCATATCAAACGCACTGTGGAGTGGTGAAAACAACCATAGAACGTGTTTCTCGCATTAAATAGCTGGAAAAGAGCGATCTTGATGATTCAGCATACTTCGCACAGAAGTCTCACCAAGATTATCGCAGGAAATGCATATCTCAGCTTGAAACCCCACGAAAACCAAGATATCGCCGGTTCTGCATATCATACGCACTGTGGAGTGGTGAAAACACCAGATAACGTGTTTCTCGCATTAACTAGCTCGAAAAGAGCGTTCTCGAAGATCCTACATACTTCGGACAGATTTTTCACCAAGATTATCGTAGAAAATGCATATCTCAGCTTGAAACCCGACCGAAACCAAGATATATCCGGTGCTGCATATCCAGCGAACTGTGGAGTGGTGAAAACCCCAGAAAACGAGTTTCTTGCATTAAGTAGCTCGAAAAGAGCGATCTAGATGATTCTGCATACTTCTGACAAAAGACCCACCAAGATTATCGCAGAAAATGCATATATCAGCTGGAAACACCACGAAAATCAAGTTATCGCCTGTTCTGCATATCAAACGCACTGTGGAGTGGTGAAAACAACCAGAGAACGTGTTTCTCGCATTAAATAGCTCGAAAAGAGCGATCTCGATGATTCAGCATACTTCGGACAGAAGTCTCACCAAGATTATCGTAGAAAATGCATATAACAGCTTGAAACCCGACGAAAACCGAGTTATCTCCGGTTCTGCATGTCAAACGTACTGTGGAGTTGTGAAAACACCAGAAAACGTGTTTCGTGCATTAAGTAGCTCGAAAAGAGCGATCTAGTTGATTCTGCTTACTTCTGACAAAAGACCCACCAAGATTATCGCAGAAAATGCATATCTCAGCTTGAAACCCGACCGAAACCAAGATATCGCTGGTACTGCATATCAAACGCACTGTGGAATGGTGAAAACACCAGATAACGTGTTTCTCGCATTAAATAGCTCGAGAAGAGCGTTCTCGAAGATCCTGCATACTTCGGACAGAAGTCTCACCAAGATTATCGCAGAAAATGCATATCTCAGCTTGAAACCCCACGAAAACCAAGATATCGCCGGTTCTGCATATCATACGCACTGTGGAGTGGTGAAAACACCAGATAACGCGTTTCTCGCACTAACTAGCTCGCAAAGAGCGATCTCGATGATTCAGCATACTTCGGACAGAAGTCTCACCAAGATTATCGCAGAAAATGCAAATCTCAGCTTGAAACCCGACGAAAACCGAGTTATCTCCGGTTCTGCACATCAAACGTACCGTGGAGTGGTGAAAACACCAGCAAACGTGTTTCGCGCATTAAGTAGCTCGAAAAGAGCGTTCTCGAAGATTCTGCACACTTCTGACAGAAGTCTCACCAGGATTATCGTAGAAAATGCATATCTCGGCTTGAAACACGACCGAAACCAAGATATCTCCGGTTCTGCATGTCAATCGTACTGTGGAGTGGTGAAAACAACAGAAAACGTGTTTCGTGCATTAAGTAGCTCGAAAAGAGCGATCTAGATGATTCTGCATACTTCTGACAAAAGACCCACCAAGATTATCGCAGAAAATGCATATCTCAGCTGGAAACACCACGAAAATCAAGATATCGCCTGTTCTGCATATCAAACGCACTGTGGAGTGGTGAAAACAACCATAGAACGTGTTTCTCGCATTAAATAGCTGGAAAAGAGCGATCTTGATGATTCAGCATACTTCGCACAGAAGTCTCACCAAGATTATCGCAGGAAATGCATATCTCAGCTTGAAACCCCACGAAAACCAAGATATCGCCGGTTCTGCATATCATACGCACTGTGGAGTGGTGAAAACACCAGATAACGTGTTTCTCGCATTAAATAGCTCGAAAAGAGCGTTCTCGAAGATCCTGCATACTTCGGACAGATTTTTCACCAAGATTATCGTAGAAAATGCATATCTCAGCTTGAAACACGACCGAAACCAAGATATATCCGGTGCTGCATATCCAGCGAACTGTGGAGTGGTGAAAACCCCAGAAAACGAGTTTCTTGCATTAAATAGCTCGAAAAGAGCGATCTAGATGATTCTGCATACTTCTGACAAAAGACCCACCAAGATTATCGCAGAAAATGCATATATCAGCTGGAAACACCACGAAAATCAAGATATCGCCTGTTCTGCATATCAAACGCACTGTGGAGTGGTGAAAACAACCAGAGAACGTGTTTCTCGCATTAAATAGCTCGAAAAGAGCGATCTCGATGTTTCTGCATACTTCGGACAGATGTTTCACCAAGATTATCGTAGAAAATGCATATCTCAGCTTGAAACCCGACCGAAACCAACATATCTCCGGTTCTGCATGTCAAACGTACTGTGGAGTGGTGAAAACACCAGAAAACGTGTTTCGTGCATTAAGTAGCTCGAACAGAGCGATCTAGATGATTCTGCATACTTCTGACTGAAGTCTCACCAATATTATCGCAGAAAATGCATATCTCAGCTTGAAACCCCACGAAAACCAAGATATCGCTGGTTCTGCATATCAAACGCACTGTGGAGTGGTGAAAACACCAGATAACGTGTTTCTCGCATTAAATATCTCGAATAGAGCGATCTCGATGATTCTGCATACTTCGGACAGAAGTCTCACCAAGATTATCGCAGGAAATGCATATCTCAGCTTGAAACCCCACGAAAACCAAGATATCTCCGGTTCTGCATATCCAACCAACTGTGGAGTGGTGAAAACCCCAGAAAACGTGTTTCTCGCATTAAATAGCTCGAAAAGAGCGCTCTCGATGTTTCTGCATACTTCGGACAGATGTTTCACCAAGCTTATCGTAAAACATGCATATCTCAGCTTGATACCCCACGAAAACCAAGATGTCGCCGGTTCTGCATATCAAACGCACTGTGGAGTGGTGAAAACACCAGAAAACGTGTTTCTCGCTTCAAGTAGCTCGAAAAGAGCGTTCTCGAAGATCCTGAATACTTCTGACAGAAGTCTCACCAAGATTATCGTAGAAAATGCATATCTCAGCTTGAAACCCCACGAAAACCAAGATATCGCCGGTTCTGCATGTCAAACGTACTGTGGAGTGGTGAAAACACCAGAAAACGTGTTTCGTGCATTAAGTAGCTCGAAAAGAGCGATCTAGATGATTCTGCATACTTCTGACAAAAGACCCACCAAGATTATCGCAGAAAATGCATATCTCAGCTGGAAACACCACGAAAATCAAGATATCGCCTGTTCTGCATATCAAACGCACTGTGGAGTGGTGAAAACAACCACAGAACGTGTTTCTCGAATTAAATAGCTGGAAAAGAGCGATCTTGATGATTCAGCATACTTCGCACAGAAGACTCACCAAGATTTTCGCAGGAAATGCATATCTCAGCTTGAAACCCCACGAAAACCAAGATATCGCCGGTTCTGCATATCATACGCACTGTGGAGTGGTGAAAACACCAGATAACGTGTTTCTCGCATTAAATAGCTCGAAAAGAGCGTTCTCGAAGATCCTGCATACTTCGGACAGATTTTTCACCAAGATTATCGTAGAAAATGCATATCTCAGCTTGAAACCCGACCGAAACCAAGATATATCCGGTTCTGCATATCCAGCGAACTGTGGAGAGGTGAAAACTCCTGAAAACGAGTTTCTTGCATTAAGTAGCTCGAAAAGAGCGATCTAGATGATTCTGCATACTTCTGACAAAAGACCCACCAAGATTATCGCAGAAAATGCATATATCAGCTGGAAACACCACGAAAATCAAGATATCGCCTGTTCTGCATATCAAACGCACTGTGGAGTGGTGAAAACAACCAGAGAACGTGTTTCTCGCATTAAATAGCTCGAAAAGAGCGATCTCGATGATTCAGCATACTTCGGACAGAAGTCTCACCAAGATTATCGTAGAAAATGCATATAACAGCTTGAAACCCGACGAAAACCGAGTTATCTCCGGTTCTGCATGTCAAACGTACTGTGGAGTTGTGAAAACACCAGAAAACGTGTTTCGTGCATTAAGTAGCTCGAAAAGAGCGATCTAGTTGATTCTGCTTACTTCTGACAAAAGACCCACCAAGATTATCGCAGAAAATGCATATCTCAGCTTGAAACCCGACCGAAACCAAGATATCGCCTGTTCTGCATATCAAACGCACTGTGGAGTGGTGAAAACAACCACAGAACGTGTTTCTCGAATTAAATAGCTGGAAAAGAGCGATCTTGATGATTCAGCATACTTCGCACAGAAGTCTCACCAAGCTTGTCGTAGAAAATGCATATCTCAGCTTGAAACCCGACGAAAACCGTGTTATCTCCGGTTCTGCACATCAAACGTACCGTGGAGTGGTGAAAACACCAGAAAACGTGTTTCGCACATTAAGTAGCTCGAAAAGAGCGTTCTCGAAGATTCTGCATACATCTGACAGAAGTCTCACCAGGATTATCGTAGAAAATGCATATCTCAGCTTGAAACCCCACGAAAACCAAGATATCTACTGTTCTGCATATCCAACGAACTGTGGAGTGGTGAAAACCCCAGAAAACGCGTTTCTCGCATTAAATAGCTCGAAAAGAGCGCTCTCGATGTTTCTGCATGCTTTGGACAGATGTTTCACCAAGCTTATCGTAGAAAATGCATATCTCAGCTTGAAACCCGACGAAAACCAAAATATCGCCGGTTCTGCATGTCAAACGTACTGTGGAGTGGTGAAAACACCATAAAACGTGTTTCGTGCATTAAGTAGCTCGAAAAGAGCGATCTAGATGATTCTGCATACTTCTGACTGAAGTCTCACCAATATTATCGCAGAAAATGCATATCTCAGCTCGAAACCTCACGAAAATCAAGATGTTGCCCGTTCTGCATATCAAACGCACTGTGGAGTGGTGAAAACCCCAGAAAACGTGGTTCTCGCATTAAATAGCTCGAATAGAGCGATCTCGATGATTCTTCATACTTCGGACAGAAGTCTCAACAAGATTATCGTAAAAAATGCATATCTCAGGTTGAAACCACACGAAAGCCAAGATATCGCTGGTTCTGCATAACAAACGCACTGTGGAGTGGTGAAAACACCGGATAAGGTTTCTCTCGCATTAACTAGCTCGAAAAGAGCGATCTCGATGATTCAGCATACTTCGGATAGAAGTCTCACCAAGATTATCGCAGGAAATGCATATCTCAGCTTGAAACCCCACGAAAACCAAGATATCTCCGGTTCTGCATATCCAACGAACTGTGGAGTGGTGAAAACCCCAGAAAACGAGTTTCTCGCATTAACTAGCTCGAAAAGAGCGATCTCGATGATTCAGCATACTTCGGACAGAAGTCTCACCAAGATTATCGCAGGAAATGCATATCTCAGCTTGAAACCCCACGAAAACCAAGATATCTCCGGTTCTGCATATCCAACGAACTGTGGAGTGGTGAAAACACCAGATAACGTGTTTCTCGCATTAAATAGCTCGAAAAGTCCGATCTCGATGATTCTGCAATCTTCTAACAGAAGTCTAACCAAGATTATCGCAGAAAATGCATATCTCAGCTTGAAACCCCACGAAAACCAAGATATCGCCGGTTCTGCATATCAAAAGCACTGTGGAGTGGTGAAAACACCAGATAACGCGTTTCTCGCACTAACTAGCTCGAAAAGAGCGATCTCGATGTTTCAGCATACTTCGGACAGAAGTCTCACCAAGATTATCGCAGAAAATGCATATCTCAGCTTGAAACCCCACGAAAACCAAGATATCGCCGGTTCTGCATATCATACGCACTGTGGAGTGGTGAAAACACCAGATAACGCGTTTCTCGCACTAACTAGCTCGAAAAGAGCGATCTCGATGATTCAGCATACTTCGGACAGAAGTCTCACCAAGATTATCGCAGAAAATGCAAATCTCAGCTTGAAACCCGACGAAAACCGAGTTATCTCCGGTTCTGCACATCAAACGTACCGTGGAGTGGTGAAAACACCAGCAAACGTGTTTCGCGCATTAAGTAGCTCGAAAAGAGCGTTCTCGAAGATTCTGCACACTTCTGACAGAAGTCTCACCAGGATTATCGTAGAAAATGCATATCTCGGCTTGAAACACGACCGAAACCAAGATATCTCCGGTTCTGCATGTCAATCGTACTGTGGAGTGGTGAAAACACCAGAAAACGTGTTTCGTGCATTAAGTAGCTCGAAAAGAGCGATCTTGATGATTCAGCATACTTCGCACAGAAGTCTCACCAAGATTATCGCAGGAAATGCATATCTCAGCTTGTAACCCCACGAAAACCAAGATATCGCCGGTTCTGCATATCATACGCACTGTGGAGTGGTGAAAACACCAGATAACGTGTTTCTCGCATTAAATAGCTCGAAAAGAGCGTTCTCGAAGATCCTGCATACTTCGGACAGATTTTTCACCAAGATTATCGTAGAAAATGCATATCTCAGCTTGAAACCCGACCGAAACCAAGATATATCCGGTGCTGCATATCCAGCGAACTGTGGAGTGGTGAAAACCCCAGAAAACGAGTTTCTTGCATTAAATAGCTCGAAAAGAGCGATCTAGATGATTCTGCATACTTCTGACAAAAGACCCACCAAGATTATCGCAGAAAATGCATATATCAGCTGGAAACACCACGAAAATCAAGATATCGCCTGTTCTGCATATCAAACGCACTGTGGAGTGGTGAAAACAACCAGAGAACGTGTTTCTCGCATTAAATAGCTCGAAAAGAGCGATCTCGATGATTCAGCACACTTCGGACAGAAGTCTCACCAAGATTATCGTAGAAAATGCATATAACAGCTTGAAACCCGACGAAAACCGAGTTATCTCCGGTTCTGCATGTCAATCGTACTGTGGAGTGGTGAAAACACCAGAAAACGTGTTTCGCGCATTAAGTAGCTCGAAAAGAGCGATCTAGTTGATTCTGCTTACTTCTGACAAAAGACCCACCAAGATTATCGCAGAAAATGCATATCTCATCTTGAAACCCCACGAAAACCAAGATATCTCCGGTTCTGCTTATCCAAAGAACTGTGGAGTGGTGAAAACACCAGATAACGTGTTTCTCGCATTAAATAGCTCGAAAAGTGCGATCTCGATGATTCTGCATACTTCTAACAGAAGTCTCACCAAGATTATCGCAGAAAATGCATATCTCAGCTTGAAACTCCACGAAAACCAAGATATCGCCGGTTCTGCATATCAAACGCACTGTGGAGTGGTGAAAACACCGGATAAGGTTTTTCTCGCATTAACTAGCTCGAAAAGAGCGATCTCGATGTTTCAGCATACTTCGGACAGAAGTCTCACCAGGATTATCGCAGAAAATGCATATCTCAGCTTGAAACCCAACCGAAACCAAGATATCGCTGGTACTGCATATCAAACGCACTGTGGAGTGGTGAAAACACCAGATAACGTGTTTCTCGCATTAAATAGCTCGAGAAGAGCGTTCTCGAAGGTCCTGCATACTTCTGACAGAAGTCTCACCAAGATTATCGTAGAAAGTGCATATCTCTGCTTGAAACCCGACGAAAACCTAGTTATCTCCGGTTCTGCACATCAAACGTACCGTGGAGTGGTGAAAACACCAGAAAACGTGTTTCGCGCATTAAGTAGCTCCAAAAGAGCGTTTTCGAAGATTCTGCATACTTCTGACAGAAGTCTCACCAGGATTATCGTAGAAAATGCATATCTCAGCTTGAAACCCGACCGAAACCAAGATATCTCCGGTTCTGCATGTCAAACGTACTGTGGAGTGGTGAAAATACCAGAAATCGTGTTTCGTGCATTAAGTAGCTCGAAAAGAGCGATCTAGAAGATTCTGCATACTTCTGACGAAAGTCCCACCAAGATTATCGCAGAAAATGCATATCTCAGCTGGAAACACTACGAAAACCGAGTTACCTCCGGTTCTGCACATCAAACGTACCGTGGAGTGGTGAAAACACCAGAAAACGAGTTTCTCGCATTAAATAGCTCGAAAAGAGCGCTCTCGATGTTTCTGCATACTTCGGACAGATGTTTCACCAAGATTATCGTAGAAAATGCATATCTCAGCTTGAAACCCGACCGAAACCAACATATCTCCGGTTCTGCATGTCAAACGTACTGTGGAGTGGTGAAAACACCAGAAAACGTGTTTCGTGCATTAAGTCGCTCGAACAGAGCGATCTAGATGATTCTGCATACTTCTGACTGAAGTCTCACCAATATTATCGCAGAAAATGCATATCTCAGCTTGAAACCCCACGAAAACCAAGATATCGCTGGTTCTGCATATCAAACGCACTGTGGAGTGGTGAAAACACCAGATAACGTGTTTCTCGCATTAAATATCTCGAATAGAGCGATCTCGATGATTCTGCATACTTCGGACAGAAGTCTCACCAAGATTATCGCAGGAAATGCATATCTCAGCTTGAAACCCCACGAAAACCAAGATATCTCCGGTTCTGCATATCCAACCAACTGTGGAGTGGTGAAAACCCCAGAAAACGTGTTTCTCGCATTAAATAGCTCGAAAAGAGCGCTCTCGATGTTTCTGCATACTTCGGACAGATGTTTCACCAAGCTTATCGTAAAACATGCATATCTCAGCTTGATACCCCACGAAAACCAAGATGTCGCCGGTTCTGCATATCAAACGCACTGTGGAGTGGTGAAAACACCAGAAAACGTGTTTCTCGCTTCAAGAAGCTCGAAAAGAGCGTTCTCGAAGATCCTGAATACTTCTGACAGAAGTCTCACCAAGATTATCGTAGAAAATGCATATCTCAGCTTGAAACACGACGAAAACCGAGTTATCTCCGGTTCTGCACATCAAACGTACCGTGGAGTGGTGAAAACACCAGAAAACGTGTTTCGCGCATTAAGTGGCTCGAAAAGAGCGTTCTTGATGATTCTTCATACTTCGGACAGAAGTCTCACCAAGATTATCGTAAAACATGCATATCTCAGCTTGAAACCCGACCGAAACCAAGATATCTCCGGTTCTGCATGTCAAACGTACTGTGGAGTGGTGAAAACACCAGCAAAAGTGTTTCGTGCATTAAGTAGCACGAAAAGAGCGATCTAGATGATTCTGCATACTTCTGACTGAAGTCTCACCAATATTATAGCAGAAAATGCATATCTCAGCTTGAAACCCCACGAAAACCAAGATATCGTTGGTTCTGCATATCAAACGCACTGTGGAGTGGTGAAAACACCAGATAACGTGTTTCTCGCATTAAATAGCTCGAAAAGAGCGATCTAGATGATTCAGCATACTTCGGACAGAAGTCTCACCAAGATTATCGCAGGAAATGCATATCTCAGCTTGAAACCCCACGAAAACCAAGATATCTCCGGTTCTGCATATCCAACCAACTGTGGAGTGGTGAAAACCCAAGAAAACGTGTTTCTCGCATTAAATAGCTCGAAAAGAGCGCTCTCGATGTTTCGGCATACTTCGGACAGATGTTTCACCAAGCTTATCGTAAAACATGCATAACTCAGCTTGATACCCCACGAAAACCAAGATGTCGCCGGTTCTGCATATCAAACGCACTGTGGAGTGGTGAAAACACCAGAAAACGTGTTTCTCGCTTCAAGTAGCTCGAAAAGAGCGTTCTCGAAGATCCTGAATACTTCTGACAGAAGTCTCACCAAGATTATCGTAGAAAATGCATATCTCAGCTTGAAACCCGACGAAAACCAAGATATCGCCGGTTCTGCATATCAAAAGCACTGTGGAGTGGTGAAAACACCGGATAAGGTTTTTCTCGCATTAACTAGCTCGAAAAGAGCGATCTCGATGTTTCAGCATACTTCGGACAGAAGTCTCACCAAGATTATCGCAGAAAATGCATATCTCAGCTTGAAACCCCACGAAAACCAAGATATCGCCGGTTCTGCATATCATACGCACTGTGGAGTGGTGAAAACACCAGATAACGCGTTTCTCGCACTAACTAGCTCGAAAAGAGCGATCTCGATGATTCAGCATACTTCGGACAGAAGTCTCACCAAGATTATCGCAGAAAATGAATATCTCAGCTTGAAACCCGACGAAAACCGAGTTATCTCCGGTTCTGCACATCAAACGTACCGTGGAGTGGTGAAAACACCAGAAAACGTGTTTCGCGCATTAAGTAGCTCGAAAAGAGCGTTCTCGAAGGTTCTGCACACTTCTGACAGAAGTCTCACCAGGATTATCGTAGAAAATGCATATCTCAGCTTGAAACACGACCGAAACCAAGATATCTCCGGTTCTGCATGTCAAACGTACTGTGGAGTGGTGAAAACACCAGAAAACGTGTTTCGTGCATTAAGTAGCTCGAAAAGATCGATCTAGATGATTCTGCATACTTCTGACAAAAGACCCACCAAGATTATCGCAGAAAATGCATATCTCAGCTGGAAACACCACGAAAATCAAGATATCGCCTGTTCTGCATATCAAACGCACTGTGGAGTGGTGAAAACAACCACAGAACGTGTTTCTCGAATTAAATAGCTGGAAAAGAGCGATCTTGATGATTCAGCATACTTCGCACAGAAGTCTCACCAAGCTTGTCGTAGAAAATGCATATCTCAGCTTGAAACCCGACGAAAACCGTGTTATCTCCGGTTCTGCACATCAAACGTACCGTGGAGTGGTGAAAACACCAGAAAACGTGTTTCGCACATTAAGTAGCTCGAAAAGAGCGTTCTCGAAGATTCTGCATACATCTGACAGAAGTCTCACCAGGATTATCGTAGAAAATGCATATCTCAGCTTGAAACCCCACGAAAACCAAGATATCTACTGTTCTGCATATCCAACGAACTGTGGAGTGGTGAAAACCCCAGAAAACGCGTTTCTCGCATTAAATAGCTCGAAAAGAGCGCTCTCGATGTTTCTGCATGCTTTGGACAGATGTTTCACCAAGCTTATCGTAGAAAATGCATATCTCAGCTTGAAACCCGACGAAAACCAAAATATCGCCGGTTCTGCATGTCAAACGTACTGTGGAGTGGTGAAAACCCCAGAAAACGTGGTTCTCGCATTAAATAGCTCGAATAGAGCGATCTCGATGATTCTTCATACTTCGGACAGAAGTCTCAACAAGATTATCGTAAAAAATGCATATCTCAGGTTGAAACCCCACGAAAGCCAAGATATCGCTGGTTCTGCATAACAAACGCACTGTGGAGTGGTGAAAACACCGGATAAGGTTTCTCTCGCATTAACTAGCTCGAAAAGAGCGATCTCGATGATTCAGCATACTTCGGATAGAAGTCTCACCAAGATTATCGCAGGAAATGCATATCTCAGCTTGAAACCCCACGAAAACCAAGATATCTCCGGTTCTGCATATCCAACGAACTGTGGAGTGGTGAAAACCCCAGAAAACGAGTTTCTCGCATTAACTAGCTCGAAAAGAGCGATCTCGATGATTCAGCATACTTCGGACAGAAGTCTCACCAAGATTATCGCAGGAAATGCATATCTCAGCTTGAAACCCCACGAAAACCAAGATATCGCCGGTTCTGCATATCAAAAGCACTGTGGAGTGGTGAAAACACCGGATAAGGTTTTTCTCGCATTAACCAGCTCGAAAAGAGCGATCTCGATGTTTCAGCATACTTCGGACAGAAGTCTCACCAAGATTATCGCAGAAAATGCATATCTCAGCTTGAAACCCCACGAAAACCAAGATATCGCCGGTTCTGCATATCATACGCACTGTGGAGTGGTGAAAACACCAGATAACGCGTTTCTCGCACTAACTAGCTCGAAAAGAGCGATCTCGATCATTCAGCATACTTCGGACAGAAGTCTCACCAAGATTATCGCAGAAAATGCAAATCTCAGCTTGAAACCCGACGAAAACCGAGTTATCTCCGGTTCTGCACATCAAACGTACCGTGGAGTGGTGAAAACACCAGCAAACGTGTTTCGCGCATTAAGTAGCTCGAAAAGAGCGTTCTCGAAGATTCTGCACACTTCTGACAGAAGTCTCACCAGGATTATCGTAGAAAATGCATATCTCGGCTTGAAACACGACCGAAACCAAGATATCTCCGGTTCTGCATGTCAATCGTACTGTGGAGTGGTGAAAACACCAGAAAACGTGTTTCGTGCATTAAGTAGCTCGAAAAGAGCGATCTCGATGATTCAGCATACTTCGGACAGAAGTCTCACCAAGATTATCGTAGAAAATGCATATAACAGCTTGAAACCCGACGAAAACCGAGTTATCTCCGGTTCTGCATGTCAAACGTACTGTGGAGTTGTGAAAACACCAGAAAACGTGTTTCGTGCATTAAGTAGCTCGAAAAGAGCGATCTAGTTGATTCTGCTTACTTCTGACAAAAGACCCACCAAGATTATCGCAGAAAATGCATATCTCAGCTTGAAACCCGACCGAAACCAAGATATCGCTGGTACTGCATATCAAAAGCACTGTGGAGTGGTGAAAACAACCAGAGAACGTGTTTCTCGCATTAAATAGCTCGAAAAGAGCGATCTCGATGATTCAGCATACTTCGGACAGAAGTCTCACCAAGATTATCGTAGAAAATGCATATAACAGCTTGAAACCCGACGAAAACCGAGTTATCTCCGGTTCTGCATGTCAAACGTACTGTGGAGTTGTGAAAACACCAGAAAACGTGTTTCGTGCATTAAGTAGCTCGAAAAGAGCGATCTAGTTGATTCTGCTTACTTCTGACAAAAGACCCACCAAGATTATCGCAGAAAATGCATATCTCAGCTTGAAACCCGACCGAAACCAAGATATCGCTGGTACTGCATATCAAAAGCACTGTGGAGTGGTGAAAACACCGGATAAGGTTTTTCTCGCATTAACTAGCTCGAAAAGAGCGATCTCGATGTTTCAGCATACTTCGGACAGAAGTCTCACCAAGATTATCGCAGAAAATGCAAATCTCAGCTTGAAACCCGACGAAAACCGAGTTATCTCCGGTTCTGCACATCAAACGTACCGTGGAGTGGTGAAAACACCAGCAAACGTGTTTCGCGCATTAAGTAGCTCGAAAAGAGCGTTCTCGAAGATTCTGCACACTTCTGACAGAAGTCTCACCAGGATTATCGTAGAAAATGCATATCTCGGCTTGAAACACGACCGAAACCAAGATATCTCCGGTTCTGCATGTCAATCGTACTGTGGAGTGGTGAAAACACCAGAAAACGTGTTTCGTGCATTAAGTAGCTCGAAAAGAGCGATCTCGATGATTCAGCATACTTCGGACAGAAGTCTCACCAAGATTATCGTAGAAAATGCATATAACAGCTTGAAACCCGACGAAAACCGAGTTATCTCCGGTTCTGCATGTCAAACGTACTGTGGAGTTGTGAAAACACCAGAAAACGTGTTTCGTGCATTAAGTAGCTCGAAAAGAGCGATCTAGATGATTCTGCATACTTCTGACAAAAGACCCACCAAGATTATCGCAGAAAATGCATATCTCAGCTGGAAACACCACGAAAATCAAGACATCGCCTGTTCTGCATATCAAACGCACTGTGGAGTGGTGAAAACAACCAGAGAACGTGTTTCTCGCATTAAATAGCTCGAAAAGAGCGATCTCGATGATTCAGCATACTTCGGACAGAAGTCTCACCAAGATTATCGTAGAAAATGCATATAACAGCTTGAAACCCGACGAAAACCGAGTTATCTCCGGTTCTGCATGTCAAACGTACTGTGGAGTTGCGAAAACACCAGAAAACGTGTTTCGTGCATTAAGTAGCTCGAAAAGAGCGATCTAGTTGATTCTGCTTACTTCTGACAAAAGACCCACCAAGATTATCGCAGAAAATGCATATCTCAGCTTGAAACCCGACCGAAACCAAGATATCGCTGGTACTGCATATCAAAAGCACTGTGGAGTGGTGAAAACACCGGATAAGGTTTTTCTCGCATTAACTAGCTCGAAAAGAGCGATCTCGATGTTTCAGCATACTTCGGACAGAAGTCTCACCAAGATTATCGCAGAAAATGCAAATCTCAGCTTGAAACCCGACGAAAACCGAGTTATCTCCGGTTCTGCACATCAAACGTACCGTGGAGTGGTGAAAACACCAGCAAACGTGTTTCGCGCATTAAGTAGCTCGAAAAGAGCGTTCTCGAAGATTCTGCACACTTCTGACAGAAGTCTCACCAGGATTATCGTAGAAAATGCATATCTCGGCTTGAAACACGACCGAAACCAAGATATCTCCGGTTCTGCATGTCAATCGTACTGTGGAGTGGTGAAAACACCAGAAAACGTGTTTCGTGCATTAAGTAGCTCGAAAAGAGCGATCTAGATGATTCTGCATACTTCTGACAAAAGACCCACCAAGATTATCGCAGAAAATGCATATCTCAGCTGGAAACACCACGAAAATCAAGATATCGCCTGTTCTGCATATCAAACGCACTGTGGAGTGGTGAAAACAACCAGAGAACGTGTTTCTCGCATTAAATAGCTCGAAAAGAGCGATCTCGATGATTCAGCATACTTCGGACAGAAGTCTCACCAAGATTATCGTAGAAAATGCATATAACAGCTTGAAACCCGACGAAAACCGAGTTATCTCCGGTTCTGCATATCAAACGCACTGTGGAGTGGTGAAAACAACCACAGAACGTGTTTCTCGCATTAAATAGCTGGAAAAGAGCGATCTTGATGATTCAGCATACTTCGCACAGAAGTCTCACCAAGATTATCGCAGGAAATGCATATCTCAGCTTGAAACCCCACGAAAACCAAGATATCGCCGGTTCTGCATATCATACGCACTGTGGAGTGGTGAAAACACCAGATAACGTGTTTCTCGCATTAAATAGCTCGAAAAGAGCGTTCTCGAAGATCCTGCATACTTCGGACAGATTTTTCACCAAGATTGTCGTAGAAAATGCATATCTCAGCTTGAAACCCGACCGAAACCAAGATATATCCGGTGCTGCATATCCAGCGAACTGTGGAGTGGTGAAAACCCCAGAAAACGAGTTTCTTGCATTAAATAGCTCGAAAAGAGCGATCTAGATGATTCTGCATACTTCTGATAAAAGACCCACCAAGATTATCGCAGAAAATGCATATATCAGCTGGAAACACCACGAAAATCAAGATATCGCCTGTTCTGCATATCAAACGCACTGTGGAGTGGTGAAAACAACCAGAGAACGTGTTTCTCGCATTAAATAGCTCGAAAAGAGCGATCTCGATGATTCAGCACACTTCGGACAGAAGTCTCACCAAGATTATCGTAGAAAATGCATATAACAGCTTGAAACCCGACGAAAACCGAGTTATCTCCGGTTCTGCATGTCAAACGTACTGTGGAGTGGTGAAAACACCAGAAAACGTGTTTCGTGCATTAAGTAGCTCGAAAAGAGCGATCTAGTTGATTCTGCTTACTTCTGACAAAAGACCCACCAAGATTATCGCAGAAAATGCATATCTCATCTTGAAACCCCACGAAAACCAAGATATCTCCGGTTCTGCTTATCCAAAGAACTGTGGAGTGGTGAAAACACCAGATAACGTGTTTCTCGCATTAAATAGCTCGAAAAGTGCGATCTCGATGATTCTGCATACTTCTAACAGAAGTCTCACCAAGATTATCGCAGAAAATGCATATCTCAGCTTGAAACTCCACGAAAACCAAGATATCGCCGGTTCTGCATATCAAACGCACTGTGGAGTGGTGAAAACACCGGATAAGGTTTTTCTCGCATTAACTAGCTCGAAAAGAGCGATCTCGATGTTTCAGCATACTTCGGACAGAAGTCTCACCAGGATTATCGCAGAAAATGCATATCTCAGCTTGAAACCCGACCGAAACCAAGATATCGCTGGTACTGCATATCAAACGCACTGTGGAGTGGTGAAAACACCAGATAACGTGTTTCTCGCATTAAATAGCTCGAGAAGAGCGTTCTCGAAGATCCTGCATACTTCTGACAGAAGTCTCACCAGGATTATCGTAGAAAATGCATATCTCAGCTTGAAACCCGACCGAAACCAAGATATCTCCGGTTCTGCATGACAAACGTACTGTGGAGTGGTGAAAACACCAGAAAACGTGTTTCGTGCATTAAGTAGCTCGAAAAGAGCGATCTAGATGATTCTGCATACTTCTGACGAAAGACCCACCAAGATTATCGCAGAAAATGCATATATCAGCTGGAAACACCACGAAAATCAAGATATCGCCTGTTCTGCATATCAAACGCACTGTGGAGTGGTGAAAACCCCAGAAAACGAGTTTCTCGCATTAAACAGCTCGAAGCGAGCGTTCTCGAAGATTCTGCATACTTCTGACAGAAGTCTCACCAGGATTATCGTAGAAAATGCATATCTCAGCTTGAAACCCGACCGAAACCAAGATATCGCTGGTACTGCATACCAAACGCACTGTGGAGTGGTGAAAACACCAGATAACGTGTTTCTCGCATTAAATAGCTCGAGAAGAGCGTTCTCGAAGATCCTGCATACTTCTGACAGAAGTCTCACCAAGCTTGTCGTAGAAAATGCATATCTCAGCTTGAAACCCGACGAAAACCGTGTTATCTCCGGTTCTGCACATCAAACGTACCGTGGAGTGGTGAAAACACCAGAAAACGCGTTTCGCACATTAAGTAGCTCGAAAAGAGCGTTCTCGAAGATTCTGCATACATCTGACAGAAGTCTCACCAGGATTATCGTAGAAAATGCATATCTCAGCTTGAAACCCCACGAAAACCAAGATATCTACTGTTCTGCATATCCAACGAACTGTGGAGAGGTGAAAACCCCAGAAAACGCGTTTCTCGCATTAAATAGCTCGAAAAGAGCGCTCTCGATGTTTCTGCATGCTTTGGACAGATGTTTCACCAAGCTTATCGTAGAAAATGCATATCTCAGCTTGAAACCCGACGAAAACCAAAATATCGCCGGTTCTGCATGTCAAACGTACTGTGGAGTGGTGAAAACACCATAAAACGTGTTTCGTGCATTAAGTAGCTCGAAAAGTGCGATCTAGATGATTCTGCATACTTCTGACTGAAGTCTCACCAATATTATCGCAGAAAATGCATGTCTCAGCTCGAAACCTCACGAAAATCAAGATGTTGCCCGTTCTGCATATCAAACGCACTGTGGAGTGGTGAAAACCCCAGAAAACGTGTTTCTCGCATTAAATAGCTCGAATAGAGCGATCTCGATGATTCTTCATACTTCGGACAGAAGTCTCAACAAGATTATCGTAAAAAATGCATATCTCAGGTTGAAACCCCACGAAAGCCAAGATATCGCTGGTTCTGCATAACAAACGCACTGTGGAGAGGTGAAAACACCGGATAAGGTTTCTCTCGCATTAAATAGCTCGAAAAGTCCGATCGCGATGATTCTGCAAACTTCTAACAGAAGTCTAACCAAGATTATCGCAGAAAATGCATATCTCAGCTTGAAACCCCACGAAAACCAAGATATCGCCGGTTCTGCATATCAAAAGCACTGTGGAGTGGTGAAAACACCGGATAAGGTTTTTCTCGCATTAACTAGCTCGAAAAGAGCGATCTCGATGTTTCAGCATACTTCGGACAGAAGTCTCACCAAGATTATCGCAGAAAATGCATATCTCAGCTTGAAACCCCACGAAAACCAAGATATCGCCGGTTCTGCATATCATACGCACTGTGGAGTGGTGAAAACACCAGATAACGCGTTTCTCGCACTAACTAGCTCGAAAAGAGCGATCTCGATGATTCAGCATACTTCGGACAGAAGTCTCACCAAGATTATCGCAGAAAATGCATATCTCAGCTTGAAACCCGACGAAAACCGAGTTATCTCCGGTTCTGCACATCAAACGTACCGTGGAGTGGTGAAAACACCAGAAAACGTGTTTCGCGCATTAAGTAGCTCGAAAAGAGCGTTCTCGAAGATTCTGCACACTTCTGACAGAAGTCTCACCAGGATTATCGTAGAAAATGCATATCTCAGCTTGAAACACGACCGAAACCAAGATATCTCCGGTTCTGCATGTCAAACGTACTGTGGAGTGGTGAAAACACCAGAAAACGTGTTTCGTGCATTAAGTAGCTCGAAAAGAGCGATCTAGATGATTCTGCATACTTCTGACAAAAGACCCACCAAGATTATCGCAGAAAATGCATATCTCAGCTGGAAACACCACGAAAATCAAGATATCGCCTGTTCTGCATATCAAACGCACTGTGGAGTGGTGAAAACAACCAGAGAACGTGTTTCTCGCATTAAATAGCTCGAAAAGAGCGATCTCGATGATTCAGCACACTTCGGACAGAAGTCTCACCAAGATTATCGTAGAAAATGCATATAACAGCTTGAAACCCGACGAAAACCGAGTTATCTCCGGTTCTGCATGTCAAACGTACTGTGGAGTGGTGAAAACACCAGAAAACGTGTTTCGTGCATTAAGTAGCTCGAAAAGAGCGATCTAGTTGATTCTGCTTACTTCTGACAAAAGACCCACCAAGATTATCGCAGAAAATGCATATCTCATCTTGAAACCCCACGAAAACCAAGATATCTCCGGTTCTGCTTATCCAAAGAACTGTGGAGTGGTGAAAACACCAGATAACGTGTTTCTCGCATTAAATAGCTCGAAGAGTGCGATCTCGATGATTCTGCATACTTCTAACAGAAGTCTCACGAAGATTATCGCAGAAAATGCATATCTCAGCTTGAAACTCCACGAAAACCAAGATATCGCCGGTTCTGCATATCAAACGCACTGTGGAGTGGTGAAAACACCGGATAAGGTTTTTCTCGCATTAACTAGCTCGAAAAGAGCGATCTCGATGTTTCAGCATACTTCGGACAGAAGTCTCACCAGGATTATCGCAGAAAATGCATATCTCAGCTTGAAACCCGACCGAAACCAAGATATCGCTGGTACTGCATATCAAACGCACTGTGGAGTGATGAAAACACCAGATAACGTGTTTCTCGCATTAAATAGCTCGAGAAGAGCGTTCTCGAAGATCCTGCATACTTCTGACAGAAGTCTCACCAGGATTATCGTAGAAAATGCATATCTCAGCTTGAAACCCGACCGAAACCAAGATATCTCCGGTTCTGCATGACAAACGTACTGTGGAGTGGTGAAAACACCAGAAAACCTGTTTCGTGCATTAAGTAGCTCGAAAAGAGCGATCTAGATGATTCTGCATACTTCTGACAAAAGACCCACCAAGATTATCGCAGAAAATGCATATATCAGCTGGAAACACCACGAAAATCAAGATATCGCCTGTTCTGCATATCAAACGCACTGTGGAGTGGTGAAAACCCCAGAAAACGAGTTTCTCGCATTAAACAGCTCGAAGCGAGCGTTCTCGAAGATTCTGCATACTTCTGACAGAAGTCTCACCAGGATTATCGTAGAAAATGCATATCTCAGCTTGAAACCCGACCGAAACCAAGATATCGCTGGTACTGCATACCAAACGCACTGTGGAGTGGTGAAAACACCAGATAACGTGTTTCTCGCATTAAATAGCTCGAGAAGAGCGTTCTCGAAGATCCTGCATACTTCTGACAGAAGTCTCACCAAACTTGTCGTAGAAAATGCATATCTCAGCTTGAAACCCGACGAAAACCGTGTTATCTCCGGTTCTGCACATCAAACGTACCGTGGAGTGGTGAAAACACCAGAAAACGCGTTTCGCACATTAAGTAGCTCGAAAAGAGCGTTCTCGAAGATTCTGCATACATCTGACAGAAGTCTCACCAGGATTATCGTAGAAAATGCATATCTCAGCTTGAAACCCCACGAAAACCAAGATATCTACTGTTCTGCATATCCAACGAACTGTGGAGAGGTGAAAACCCCAGAAAACGCGTTTCTCGCATTAAATAGCTCGAAAAGAGCGCTCTCGATGTTTCTGCATGCTTTGGACAGATGTTTCACCAAGCTTATCGTAGAAAATGCATATCTCAGCTTGAAACCCGACGAAAACCAAAATATCGCCGGTTCTGCATGTCAAACGTACTGTGGAGTGGTGAAAACACCATAAAACGTGTTTCGTGCATTAAGTAGCTCGAAAAGAGCGATCTAGATGATTCTGCATACTTCTGACTGAAGTCTCACCAATATTATCGCAGAAAATGCATGTCTCAGCTCGAAACCTCACGAAAATCAAGATGTTGCCCGTTCTGCATATCAAACGCACTGTGGAGTGGTGAAAACCCCAGAAAACGTGTTTCTCGCATTAAATAGCTCGAATAGAGCGATCTCGATGATTCTTCATACTTCGGACAGAAGTCTCAACAAGATTATCGTAAAAAATGCATATCTCAGGTTGAAACCCCACGAAAGCCAAGATATCGCTGGTTCTGCATAACAAACGCACTGTGGAGAGGTGAAAACACCGGATAAGGTTTCTCTCGCATTAAATAGCTCGAAAAGTCCGATCGCGATGATTCTGCAAACTTCTAACAGAAGTCTAACCAAGATTATCGCAGAAAATGCATATCTCAGCTTGAAACCCCACGAAAACCAAGATATCGCCGGTTCTGCATATCAAAAGCACTGTGGAGTGGTGAAAACACCGGATAAGGTTTTTCTCGCATTAACTAGCTCGAAAAGAGCGATCTCGATGTTTCAGCATACTTCGGACAGAAGTCTCACCAAGATTATCGCAGAAAATGCATATCTCGGCTTGAAACCCCACGAAAACCAAGATATCGCCGGTTCTGCATATCATACGCACTGTGGAGTGGTGAAAACACCAGATAACGCGTTTCTCGCACTAACTAGCTCGAAAAGAGCGATCTCGATGATTCAGCATACTTCGGACAGAAGTCTCACCAAGATTATCGCAGAAAATGCATATCTCAGCTTGAAACCCGACGAAAACCGAGTTATCTCCGGTTCTGCACATCAAACGTACCGTGGAGTGGTGAAAACACCAGAAAACGTGTTTCGCGCATTAAGTAGCTCGAAAAGAGCGTTCTCGAAGATTCTGCACACTTCTGACAGAAGTCTCACCAGGATTATCGTAGAAAATGCATATCTCAGCTTGAAACACGACCGAAACCAAGATATCTCCGGTTCTGCATGTCAAACGTACTGTGGAGTGGTGAAAACACCAGAAAACGTGTTTCGTGCATTAAGTAGCTCGAAAAGAGCGTTCTCGAAGATCCTGCATACATCTGACAGAAGTCTCACCAGGATTATCGTAGAAAATGCATATCTCAGCTTGAAACCCCACGAAAACCAAGATATCTACTGTTCTGCATATCCAACGAACTGTGGAGTGGTGAAAACCCCAGAAAACGCGTTTCTCGCATTAAATAGCTCGAAAAGAGCGCTCTCGATGTTTCTGCATGCTTTGGACAGATGTTTCACCAAGCTTATCGTAGAAAATGCATATCTCAGCTTGAAACCCGACGAAAACCAAAATATCGCCGGTTCTGCATGTCAAACGTACTGTGGAGTGGTGAAAACACCATAAAACGTGTTTCGTGCATTAAGTAGCTCGAAAAGAGCGATCTAGATGATTCTGCATACTTCTGACTGAAGTCTCACCAATATTATCGCAGAAAATGCATATCTCAGCTCGAAACCTCACGAAAATCAAGATGTTGCCCGTTCTGCATATCAAACGCACTGTGGAGTGGTGAAAACCCCAGAAAACGTGGTTCTCGCATTAAATAGCTCGAATAGAGCGATCTCGATGATTCTTCATACTTCGGACAGAAGTCTCAACAAGATTATCGTAAAAAATGCATATCTCAGGTTGAAACCCCACGAAAGCCAAGATATCGCTGGTTCTGCATAACAAACGCACTGTGGAGTGGTGAAAACACCGGATAAGGTTTCTCTCGCATTAACTAGCTCGAAAAGAGCGATCTCGATGATTCAGCATACTTCGGATAGAAGTCTCACCAAGATTATCGCAGGAAATGCATATCTCTGCTTGAAACCCCACGAAAACCAAGATATCTCCGGTTCTGCATATCCAACGAACTGTGGAGTGGTGAAAACCCCAGAAAACGAGTTTCTCGCATTAACTAGCTCGAAAAGAGCGATCTCGATGATTCAGCATACTTCGGACAGAAGTCTCACCAAGATTATCGCAGGAAATGCATATCTCCTTGAAACCCCACGAAAACCAAGATATCTCCGGTTCTGCATATCCAACAAACTGTGGAGTGGTGAAAACACCAGATAACGTGTTTCTCGCATTAAATAGCTCGAAAAGTCCGATCTCGATGATTCTGCAAACTTCTAACAGAAGTCTAACCAAGATTATCGCAGAAAATGCATATCTCAGCTTGAAACCCCACGAAAACCAAGATATCGCCGGTTCTGCATATCAAAAGCACTGTGGAGTGGTGAAAACACCGGATAAGGTTTTTCTCGCATTAACTAGCTCGAAAAGAGCGATCTCGAAGTTTCAGCATACTTCGGACAGAAGTCTCACCAAGATTATCGCAGAAAATGCATATCTCAGCTTGAAACCCCACGAAAACCAAGATATCGCCGGTTCTGCATATCATACGCACTGTGGAGTGGTGAAAACACCAGATAACGCGTTTCTCGCACTAACTAGCTCGAAAAGAGCGATCTCGATGATTCAGCATACTTCGGACAGAAGTGTCACCAAGATTATCGCAGAAAATGCAAATCTCAGCTTGAAACCCGACGAAAACCGAGTTATCTCCGGTTCTGCACATCAAACGTACCGTGGAGTGGTGAAAACACCAGCAAACGTGTTTCGCGCATTAAGTAGCTCGAAAAGAGCGTTCTCGAAGATTCTGCACACTTCTGACAGAAGTCTCACCAGGATTATCGTAGAAAATGCATATCTCGGCTTGAAACACGACCGAAACCAAGATATCTACGGTTCTGCATGTCAATCGTACTGTGGAGTGGTGAAAACACCAGAAAACGTGTTTCGTGCATTAAGTAGCTCGAAAAGAGCGATCTAGATGATTCTGCATACTTCTGACAAAAGACCCACCAAGATTATCGCAGAAAATGCATATCTCAGCTGGAAACACCACGAAAATCAAGATATCGCCTGTTCTGCATATCAAACGCACTGTGGAGTGGTGAAAACAACCACAGAACGTGTTTCTCGCATTAAATAGCTGGAAAAGAGCGATCTTGATGATTCAGCATACTTCGCACAGAAGTCTCACCAAGATTATCGCAGGAAATGCATATCTCAGCTTGAAACCCCACGAAAACCAAGATATCGCCGGTTCTGCATATCATACGCACTGTGGAGTGGTGAAAACAACCAGAGAACGTGTTTCTCGCATTAAATAGCTCGAAAAGAGCGATCTCGATGATTCAGCACACTTCGGACAGAAGTCTCACCAAGATTATCGTAGAAAATGCATATAACAGCTTGAAACCCGACGAAAACCGAGTTATCTCCGGTTCTGCATGTCAAACGTACTGTGGAGTGGTGAAAACACCAGAAAACGTGTTTCGTGCATTAAGTAGCTCGAAAAGAGCGATCTAGTTGATTCTGCTTACTTCTGACAAAAGACCCACCAAGATTATCGCAGAAAATGCATATCTCATCTTGAAACCCCACGAAAACCAAGATATCTCCGGTTCTGCTTATCCAAAGAACTGTGGAGTGGTGAAAACACCAGATAACGTGTTTCTCGCATTAAATAGCTCGAAAAGTGCGATCTCGATGATTCTGCATACTTCTAACAGAAGTCTCACGAAGATTATCGCAGAAAATGCATATCTCAGCTTGAAACTCCACGAAAACCAAGATATCGCCGGTTCTGCATATCAAACGCACTGTGGAGTGGTGAAAACACCGGATAAGGTTTTTCTCGCATTAACTAGCTCGAAAAGAGCGATCTCGATGTTTCAGCATACTTCGGACAGAAGTCTCACCAGGATTATCGCAGAAAATGCATATCTCAGCTTGAAACCCGACCGAAACCAAGATATCGCTGGTACTGCATATCAAACGCACTGTGGAGTGATGAAAACACCAGATAACGTGTTTCTCGCATTAAATAGCTCGAGAAGAGCGTTCTCGAAGATCCTGCATACTTCTGACAGAAGTCTCACCAGGATTATCGTAGAAAATGCATATCTCAGCTTGAAACCCGACCGAAACCAAGATATCTCCGGTTCTGCATGACAAACGTACTGTGGAGTGGTGAAAACACCAGAAAACGTGTTTCGTGCATTAAGTAGCTCGAAAAGAGCGATCTAGATGATTCTGCATACTTCTGACAAAAGACCCACCAAGATTATCGCAGAAAATGCATATATCAGCTGGAAACACCACGAAAATCAAGATATCGCCTGTTCTGCATATCAAACGCACTGTGGAGTGGTGAAAACCCCAGAAAACGAGTTTCTCGCATTAAACACCTCGAAGCGAGCGTTCTCGAAGATTCTGCATACTTCTGACAGAAGTCTCACCAGGATTATCGTAGAAAATGCATATCTCAGCTTGAAACCCGACCGAAACCAAGATATCGCTGGTACTGCATACCAAACGCACTGTGGAGTGGTGAAAACACCAGATAACGTGTTTCTCGCATTAAATAGCTCGAGAAGAGCGTTCTCGAAGATCCTGCATACTTCTGACAGAAGTCTCACCAAGCTTGTCGTAGAAAATGCATATCTCAGCTTGAAACCCGACGAAAACCGTGTTATCTCCGGTTCTGCACATCAAACGTACCGTGGAGGGGTGAAAACACCAGAAAACGCGTTTCGCACATTAAGTAGCTCGAAAAGAGCGTTCTCGAAGATTCTGCATACATCTGACAGAAGTCTCACCAGGATTATCGTAGAAAATGCATATCTCAGCTTGAAACCCCACGAAAACCAAGATATCTACTGTTCTGCATATCCAACGAACTGTGGAGAGGTGAAAACCCCAGAAAACGCGTTTCTCGCATTAAATAGCTCGAAAAGAGCGCTCTCGATGTTTCTGCATGCTTTGGACAGATGTTTCACCAAGCTTATCGTAGAAAATGCATATCTCAGCTTGAAACCCGACGAAAACCAAAATATCGCCGGTTCTGCATGTCAAACGTACTGTGGAGTGGTGAAAACACCATAAAACGTGTTTCGTGCATTAAGTAGCTCGAAAAGAGCGATCTAGATGATTCTGCATACTTCTGACTGAAGTCTCACCAATATTATCGCAGAAAATGCATGTCTCAGCTCGAAACCTCACGAAAATCAAGATGTTGCCCGTTCTGCATATCAAACGCACTGTGGAGTGTTGAAAACCCCAGAAAACGTGTTTCTCGCATTAAATAGCTCGAATAGAGCGATCTCGATGATTCTTCATACTTCGGACAGAAGTCTCAACAAGATTATCGTAAAAAATGCATATCTCAGGTTGAAACCCCACGAAAGCCAAGATATCGCTGGTTCTGCATAACAAACGCACTGTGGAGAGGTGAAAACACCGGATAAGGTTTCTCTCGCATTAAATAGCTCGAAAAGTCCGATCGCGATGATTCTGCAAACTTCTAACAGAAGTCTAACCAAGATTATCGCAGAAAATGCATATCTCAGCTTGAAACCCCACGAAAACCAAGATATCGCCGGTTCTGCATATCAAAAGCACTGTGGAGTGGTGAAAACACCGGATAAGGTTTTTCTCGCATTAACTAGCTCGAAAAGAGCGATCTCGATGTTTCAGCATACTTCGGACAGAAGTCTCACCAAGATTATCGCAGAAAATGCATATCTCAGCTTGAAACCCCACGAAAACCAAGATATCGCCGGTTCTGCATATCATACGCACTGTGGAGTGGTGAAAACACCAGATAACGCGTTTCTCGCACTAACTAGCTCGAAAAGAGCGATCTCGATGATTCAGCATACTTCGGACAGAAGTCTCACCAAGATTATCGCAGAAAATGCATATCTCAGCTTGAAACCCGACGAAAACCGAGTTATCTCCGGTTCTGCACATCAAACGTACCGTGGAGTGGTGAAAACACCAGAAAACGTGTTTCGCGCATTAAGTAGCTCGAAAAGAGCGTTCTCGAAGATTCTGCACACTTCTGACAGAAGTCTCACCAGGATTATCGTAGAAAATGCATATCTCAGCTTGAAACACGACCGAAACCAAGATATCTCCGGTTCTGCATGTCAAACGTACTGTGGAGTCGTGAAAACACCAGAAAACGTGTTTCGTGCATTAAGTAGCTCGAAAAGAGCGATCTAGATGATTCTGCATACTTCTGACAAAAGACCCACCAAGATTATCGCAGAAAATGCATATCTCAGCTGGAAACACCACGAAAATCAAGATATCGCCTGTTCTGCATATCAAACGCACTGTGGAGTGGTGAAAACAACCAGAGAACGTGTTTCTCGCATTATATAGCTCGAAAAGAGCGATCTCGATGATTCAGCATACTTCGGACAGAAGTCTCACCAAGATTATCGTAGAAAATGCATATAACAGCTTGAAACCCGACGAAAACCGAGTTATCTCCGGTTCTGCATGTCAAACGTACTGTGGAGTTGTGAAAACACCAGAAAACGTGTTTCGTGCATTAAGTAGCTCGAAAAGAGCGATCTAGTTGATTCTGCTTACTTCTGACAAAAGACCCACCAAGATTATCGCAGAAAATGCATATCTCAGCTTGAAACCCGACCGAAACCAAGATATCGCTGGTACTGCATATCAAACGCACTGTGGAATGGTGAAAACACCAGATAACGTGTTTCTCGCATTAAATAGCTCGAGAAGAGCGTTCTCGAAGATCCTGCATACTTCTGACAGAAGTCTCACCAGGATTATCGTAGAAAATGCATATCTCAGCTTGAAACCCGACCGAAACCAAGATATCTCCGGTTCTGCATGACAAACGTACTGTGGAGTGGTGAAAACACCAGAAAACGTGTTCCGTGCATTAAGTAGCTCGAAAAGAGCGACCTAGATGATTCTGCATACTTCTGACAAAAGACCCACCAAGATTATCGCAGAAAATGCATATCTCAGCTGGAAACACCACGAAAATCAAGATATCGCCTGTTCTGCATATCAAACGCACTGTGGAGTGGTGAAAACAACCACAGAACGTGTTTCTCGAATGAAATAGCTGGAAAAGAGCGATCTTGATGATTCAGCATACTTCGCACAGAAGTCTCACCAAGCTTGTCGTAGAAAATGCATATCTCAGCTTGAAACCCGACGAAAACCGTGTTATCTCCGGTTCTGCACATCAAACGTACCGTGGAGTGGTGAAAACACCAGAAAACGTGTTTCGCACATTAAGTAGCTCGAAAAGAGCGTTCTCGAAGATTCTGCATACATCTGACAGAAGTCTCACCAGGATTATCGTAGAAAATGCATATCTCAGCTTGAAACCCCACGAAAACCAAGATATCTACTGTTCTGCATATCCAACGAACTGTGGAGTGGTGAAAACCCCAGAAAACGCGTTTCTCGCATTAAATAGCTCGAAAAGAGCGCTCTCGATGTTTCTGCATGCTTTGGACAGATGTTTCACCAATATTATCGCAGAAAATGCATATCTCAGCTCGAAACCTCACGAAAATCAAGATGTTGCCCGTTCTGCATATCAAACGCACTGTGGAGTGGTGAAAACCCCAGAAAACGTGGTTCTCGCATTAAATAGCTCGAATAGAGCGATCTCGATGATTCTTCATACTTCGGACAGAAGTCTCAACAAGATTATCGTAAAAAATGCATATCTCAGGTTGAAACCCCACGAAAGCCAAGATATCGCTGGTTCTGCATAACAAACGCACTGTGGAGTGGTGAAAACACCGGATAAGGTTTCTCTCGCATTAACTAGCTCGAAAAGAGCGATCTCGATGATTCAGCATACTTCGGATAGAAGTCTCACCAAGATTATCGCAGGAAATGCATATCTCTGCTTGAAACCCCACGAAAACCAAGATATCTCCGGTTCTGCATATCCAACGAACTGTGGAGTGGTGAAAACCCCAGAAAACGAGTTTCTCGCATTAACTAGCTCGAAAAGAGCGATCTCGATGATTCAGCATACTTCGGACAGAAGTCTCACCAAGATTATCGCAGGAAATGCATATCTCAGCTTGAAACCCCACGAAAACCAAGATATCTCCGGTTCTGCATATCCAACAAACTGTAGAGTGGTGAAAACACCAGATAACGTGTTTCTCGCATTAAATAGCTCGAAAAGTCCGATCTCGATGATTCTGCAAACTTCTAACAGAAGTCTAACCAAGATTATCGCAGAAAATGCATATCTCAGCTTGAAACCCCACGAAAACCAAGATATCGCCGGTTCTGCATATCAAAAGCACTGTGGAGTGGTGAAAACACCGGATAAGGTTTTTCTCGCATTAACTAGCTCGAAAAGAGCGATCTCGATGTTTCAGCATACTTCGGACAGAAGTCTCACCAAGATTATCGCAGAAAATGCATATCTCAGCTTGAAACCCCACGAAAACCAAGATATCGCCGGTTCTGCATATCATACGCACTGTGGAGTGGTGAAAACACCAGATAACGCGTTTCTCGCACTAACTAGCTCGAAAAGAGCGATCTCGATGATTCAGCATACTTCGGACAGAAGTGTCACCAAGATTATCGCAGAAAATGCAAATCTCAGCTTGAAACCCGACGAAAACCGAGTTATCTCCGGTTCTGCACATCAAACGTACCGTGGAGTGGTGAAAACACCAGCAAACGTGTTTCGCGCATTAAGTAGCTCGAAAAGAGCGTTCTCGAAGATTCTGCACACTTCTGACAGAAGTCTCACCAGGATTATCGTAGAAAATGCATATCTCGGCTTGAAACACGACCGAAACCAAGATATCTACGGTTCTGCATGTCAATCGTACTGTGGAGTGGTGAAAACACCAGAAAACGTGTTTCGTGCATTAAGTAGCTCGAAAAGAGCGATCTAGATGATTCTGCATACTTCTGACAAAAGACCCACCAAGATTATCGCAGAAAATGCATATCTCAGCTGGAAACACCACGAAAATCAAGATATCGCCTGTTCTGCATATCAAACGCACTGTGGAGTGGTGAAAACAACCACAGAACGTGTTTCTCGCATTAAATAGCTGGAAAAGAGCGATCTTGATGATTCAGCATACTTCGCACAGAAGTCTCACCAAGCTTGTCGTAGAAAATGCATATCTCAGCTTGAAACCCGACGAAAACCGTGTTATCTCCGGTTCTGCACATCAAACGTACCGTGGAGTGGTGAAAACACCAGAAAACGTGTTTCGCACATTAAGTAGCTCGAAAAGAGCGTTCTCGAAGATTCTGCATACATCTGACAGAAGTCTCACCAGGATTATCGTAGAAAATGCATATCTCAGCTTGAAACCCCACGAAAACCAAGATATCTACTGTTCTGCATATCCAACGAACTGTGGAGTGGTGAAAACCCCAGAAAACGCGTTTCTCGCATTAAATAGCTCGAAAAGAGCGCTCTCGATGTTTCTGCATGCTTTGGACAGATGTTTCACCAATATTATCGCAGAAAATGCATATCTCAGCTCGAAACCTCACGAAAATCAAGATGTTGCCCGTTCTGCATATCAAACGCACTGTGGAGTGGTGAAAACCCCAGAAAACGTGGTTCTCGCATTAAATAGCTCGAATAGAGCGATCTCGATGATTCTTCATACTTCGGACAGAAGTCTCAACAAGATTATCGTAAAAAATGCATATCTCAGGTTGAAACCCCACGAAAGCCAAGATATCGCTGGTTCTGCATAACAAACGCACTGTGGAGTGGTGAAAACACCGGATAAGGTTTCTCTCGCATTAACTAGCTCGAAAAGAGCGATCTCGATGATTCAGCATACTTCGGATAGAAGTCTCACCAAGATTATCGCAGGAAATGCATATCTCTGCTTGAAACCCCACGAAAACCAAGATATCTCCGGTTCTGCATATCCAACGAACTGTGGAGTGGTGAAAACCCCAGAAAACGAGTTTCTCGCATTAACTAGCTCGAAAAGAGCGATCTCGATGATTCAGCATACTTCGGACAGAAGTCTCACCAAGATTATCGCAGGAAATGCATATCTCAGCTTGAAACCCCACGAAAACCAAGATATCTCCGGTTCTGCATATCCAACAAACTGTGGAGTGGTGAAAACACCAGATAACGTGTTTCTCGCATTAAATAGCTCGAAAAGTCCGATCTCGATGATTCTGCAAACTTCTAACAGAAGTCTAACCAAGATTATCGCAGAAAATGCATATCTCAGCTTGAAACCCCACGAAAACCAAGATATCGCCGGTTCTGCATATCAAAAGCACTGTGGAGTGGTGAAAACACCGGATAAGGTTTTTCTCGCATTAACTAGCTCGAAAAGAGCGATCTCGATGTTTCAGCATACTTCGGACAGAAGTCTCACCAAGATTATCGCAGAAAATGCATATCTCAGCTTGAAACCCCACGAAAACCAAGATATCGCCGGTTCTGCATATCATACGCACTGTGGAGTGGTGAAAACACCAGATAACGCGTTTCTCGCACTAACTAGCTCGAAAAGAGCGATCTCGATGATTCAGCATACTTCGGACAGAAGTGTCACCAAGATTATCGCAGAAAATGCAAATCTCAGCTTGAAACCCGACGAAAACCGAGTTATCTCCGGTTCTGCACATCAAACGTACCGTGGAGTGGTGAAAACACCAGCAAACGTGTTTCGCGCATTAAGTAGCTCGAAAAGAGCGTTCTCGAAGATTCTGCACACTTCTGACAGAAGTCTCACCAGGATTATCGTAGAAAATGCATATCTCGGCTTGAAACACGACCGAAACCAAGATATCTACGGTTCTGCATGTCAATCGTACTGTGGAGTGGTGAAAACACCAGAAAACGTGTTTCGTGCATTAAGTAGCTCGAAAAGAGCGATCTAGATGATTCTGCATACTTCTGACAAAAGACCCACCAAGATTATCGCAGAAAATGCATATCTCAGCTGGAAACACCACGAAAATCAAGATATCGCCTGTTCTGCATATCAAACGCACTGTGGAGTGGTGAAAACAACCACAGAACGTGTTTCTCGCATTAAATAGCTGGAAAAGAGCGATCTTGATGATTCAGCATACTTCGCACAGAAGTCTCACCAAGATTATCGCAGGAAATGCATATCTCAGCTTGAAACCCCACGAAAACCAAGATATCGCCGGTTCTGCATATCATACGCACTGTGGAGTGGTGAAAACACCAGATAACGTGTTTCTCGCATTAAATAGCTCGAAAAGAGCGTTCTCGAAGATCCTGCATACTTCGGACAGATTTTTCACCAAGATTATCGTAGAAAATGCATATCTCAGCTTGAAACCCGACCGAAACCAAGATATATCCGGTGCTGCATATCCAGCGAACTGTGGAGTGGTGAAAACCCCAGAAAACGAGTTTCTTATATTAAATAGCTCGAAAAGAGCGATCTAGATGATTCTGCATACTTCTGACAAAAGACCCACCAAGATTATCGCAGAAAATGCATATATCAGCTGGAAACACCACGAAAATCAAGATATCGCCTGTTCTGCATATCAAACGCACTGTGGAGTGGTGAAAACAACCAGAGAACGTGTTTCTCGCATTAAATAGCTCGAAAAGAGCGATCTCGATGATTCAGCACACTTCGGACAGAAGTCTCACCAAGATTATCGTAGAAAATGCATATAACAGCTTGAAACCCGACGAAAACCGAGTTATCTCCGGTTCTGCATGTCAAACGTACTGTGGAGTGGTGAAAACACCAGAAAACGTGTTTCGTGCATTAGGTAGCTCGAAAAGAGCGATCTAGTTGATTCTGCTTACTTCTGACAAAAGACCCACCAAGATTATCGCAGAAAATGCTTATCTCATCTTGAAACCCCACGAAAACCAAGATATCTCCGGTTCTGCTTATCCAAAGAACTGTGGAGTGGTGAAAACACCAGATAACGTGTTTCTCGCATTAAATAGCTCGAAAAGTGCGATCTCGATGATTCTGCATACTTCTAACAGAAGTCTCACCAAGATTATCGCAGAAAATGCATATCTCAGCTTGAAACTCCACGAAAACCAAGATATCGCCGGTTCTGCATATCAAACGCACTGTGGAGTGGTGAAAACACCGGATAAGGTTTTTCTCGCATTAACTAGCTCGAAAAGAGCGATCTCGATGTTTCAGCATACTTCGGACAGAAGTCTCACCAGGATTATCGCAGAAAATGCATATCTCAGCTTGAAACCCGACCGAAACCAAGATATCGCTGGTACTGCATATCAAACGCACTGTGGAGTGGTGAAAACACCAGATAACGTGTTTCTCGCATAAAATAGCTCGAGAAGAGCGTTCTCGAAGATCCTGCATACTTCTGACAGAAGTCTCACCAGGATTATCGTAGAAAATGCATATCTCAGCTGGAAACACCACGAAAATCAAGATATCGCCTGTTCTGCATATCAAACGCACTGTGGAGTGGTGAAAACCCCAGAAAACGAGTTTCTCGCATTAAACAGCTCGAAGCGAGCGTTCTCGAAGATTCTGCATACTTCTGACAGAAGTCTCACCAGGATTATCGTAGAAAATGCATATCTCAGCTTGAAACCCGACCGAAACCAAGATATCGCTGGTACTGCATACCAAACGCACTGTGGAGTGGTGAAAACACCAGATAACGTGTTTCTCGCATTAAATAGCTCGAGAAGAGCGTTCTCGAAGATCCTGCATACTTCTGACAGAAGTCTCACCAAGCTTGTCGTAGAAAATGCATATCTCAGCTTGAAACCCGACGAAAACCGTGTTATCTCCGGTTCTGCACATCAAACGTACCGTGGAGTGGTGAAAACACCAGAAAACGCGTTTCGCACATTAAGTAGCTCGAAAAGAGCGTTCTCGAAGATTCTGCATACATCTGACAGAAGTCTCACCAGGATTATCGTAGAAAATGCATATCTCAGCTTGAAACCCCACGAAAACCAAGATATCTACTGTTCTGCATATCCAACGAACTGTGGAGAGGTGAAAACCCCAGAAAACGCGTTTCTCGCATTAAATAGCTCGAAAAGAGCGCTCTCGATGTTTCTGCATGCTTTGGACAGATGTTTCACCAAGCTTATCGTAGAAAATGCATATCTCAGCTTGAAACCCGACGAAAACCAAAATATCGCCGGTTCTGCATGTCAAACGTACTGTGGAGTGGTGAAAACACCATAAAACGTGTTTCGTGCATTAAATAGCTCGAGAAGAGCGTTCTCGAAGATCCTGCATACTTCTGACAGAAGTCTCACCAAGCTAGTCGTAGAAAATGCATATCTCAGCTTGAAACCCGACGAAAACCGTGTTATCTCCGGTTCTGCACATCAAACGTACCGTGGAGTGGTGAAAACACCAGAAAACGCGTTTCGCACATTAAGTAGCTCGAAAAGAGCGTTCTCGAAGATTCTGCATACATCTGACAGAAGTCTCACCAGGATTATCGTAGAAAATGCATATCTCAGCTTGAAACCCCACGAAAACCAAGATATCTACTGTTCTGCATATCCAACGAACTGTGGAGAGGTGAAAACCCCAGAAAACGCGTTTCTCGCATTAAATAGCTCGAAAAGAGCGCTCTCGATGTTTCTGCATGCTTTGGACAGATGTTTCACCAAGCTTATCGTAGAAAATGCATATCTCAACTTGAAACCCGACGAAAACCAAAATATCGCCGGTTCTGCATGTCAAACGTACTGTGGAGTGGTGAAAACACCATAAAACGTGTTTCGTGCATTAAGTAGCTCGAAAAGAGCGATCTAGATGATTCTGCATACTTCTGACTGAAGTCTCACCAATATTATCGCAGAAAATGCATGTCTCAGCTCGAAACCTCACGAAAATCAAGATGTTGCCCGTTCTGCATATCAAACGCACTGTGGAGTGGTGAAAACCCCAGAAAACGTGTTTCTCGCATTAAATAGCTCGAATAGAGCGATCTCGATGATTCTTCATACTTCGGACAGAAGTCTCAACAAGATTATCGTAAAAAATGCATATCTCAGGTTGAAACCCCACGAAAGCCAAGATATCGCTGGTTCTGCATAACAAACGCACTGTGGAGAGGTGAAAACACCGGATAAGGTTTCTCTCGCATTAAATAGCTCGAAAAGTCCGATCGCGATGATTCTGCAAACTTCTAACAGAAGTCTAACCAAGATTATCGCAGAAAATGCATATCTCAGCTTGAAACCCCACGAAAACCAAGATATCGCCGGTTCTGCATATCAAAAGCACTGTGGAGTGGTGAAAACACCGGATAAGGTTTTTCTCGCATTAACTAGCTCGAAAAGAGCGATCTCGATGTTTCAGCATACTTCGGACAGAAGTCTCACCAAGATTATCGCAGAAAATGCATATCTCAGCTTGAAACCCCACGAAAACCAAGATATCGCCGGTTCTGCATATCATACGCACTGTGGAGTGGTGAAAACTCCAGATAACGCGTTTCTCGCACTAACTAGCTCGAAAAGAGCGATCTCGATGATTCAGCATACTTCGGACAGAAGTCTCACCAAGATTATCGCAGAAAATGCATATCTCAGCTTGAAACCCGACGAAAACCGAGTTATCTCCGGTTCTGCACATCAAACGTACCGTGGAGTGGTGAAAACACCAGAAAACGTGTTTCGCGCATTAAGTAGCTCGAAAAGAGCGTTCTCGAAGATTCTGCACACTTCTGACAGAAGTCTCACCAGGATTATCGTAGAAAATGCATATCTCAGCTTGAAACACGACCGAAATCAAGATATCGCCTGTTCTGCATATCAAACGCACTGTGGAGTGGTGAAAACAACCACAGAACGTGTTTCTCGCATTAAATAGCTGGAAAAGAGCGATCTTGATGATTCAGCATACTTCGCACAGAAGTCTCACCAAGATTATCGCAGGAAATGCATATCTCAGCTTGAAACCCCACGAAAACCAAGATATCGCCGGTTCTGCATATCATACGCACTGTGGAGTGGTGAAAACACCAGATAACGTGTTTCTCGCATTAAATAGCTCGAAAAGAGCGTTCTCGAAGATCCTGCATTCGTCGGACAGATTTTTCACCAACATTATCGTAGAAAATGCATATCTCAGCTTGAAACCCGACCGAAACCAAGATATATCCGGTTCTGCATATCCAGCGAACTGTGGAGTGGTGAAAACCCCAGAAAACGAGTTTCTTGCATTAAATAGCTCGAAAAGAGCGATCTAGATGATTCTGCATACTTCTGACAAAAGACCCACCAAGATTATCGCAGAAAATGCATATATCAGCTGGAAACACCACGAAAATCAAGATATCGCCTGTTCTGCATATCAAACGCACTGTGGAGTGGTGAAAACAACCAGAGAACGTGTTTCTCGCATTAAATAGCTCGAAAAGAGCGATCTCGATGATTCAGCACACTTCGGACAGAAGTCTCACCAAGATTATCGTAGAAAATGCATATAACAGCTTGAAACCCGACGAAAACCGAGTTATCTCCGGTTCTGCATATCATACGCACTGTGGAGTGGTGAAAACTCCAGATAACGCGTTTCTCGCACTAACTAGCTCGAAAAGAGCGATCTCGATGATTCAGCATACTTCGGACAGAAGTCTCACCAAGATTATCGCAGAAAATGCATATCTCACCTTGAAACCCCACGAAAACCAAGATATCTCCGGTTCTGCTTATCCAAAGAACTGTGGAGTGGTGAAAACACCAGATAACGTGTTTCTAGCATTAAATAGCTCGAAAAGTGCGATCTCGATGATTCTGCATACTTCTAACAGAAGTCTCACCAAGATTATCGCAGAAAATGCATATCTCAGCTTGAAACTCCACGAAAACCAAGATATCGCCGGTTCTGCATATCAAACGCACTGTGGAGTGGTGAAAACAACGGATAAGGTTTTTCTCGCATTAACTAGCTCGAAAAGAGCGATCTCGATGTTTCAGCATACTTCGGACAGAAGTCTCACCAGGATTATCGCAGAAAATGCATATCTCAGCTTGAAACCCGACCGAAACCAAGATATCGCTGGTACTGCATATCAAACGCACTGTGGAGTGGTGAAAACACTAGATAACGTGTTTCTCGCATTAAATAGCTCGAGAAGAGCGTTCTCGAAGATCCTGCATACTTCTGACAGAAGTCTCACCAGGATTATCGTAGAAAGTGCATATCTCAGCTTGAAACCCGACCGAAACCAAGATATCTCCGGTTCAGCATGACAAACGTACTGTGGAGTGGTGAAAACACCAGAAAACGTGTTTCGTGCATTAAGTAGCTCGAAAAGAGCGATCTAGATGATTCTGCATACTTCTGACAAAAGACCCACCAAGATTATCGCAGAAAATGCATATATCAGCTGGAAACACCACGAAAATCAAGATATCGCCTGTTCTGCATATCAAACGCACTGTGGAGTGGTGAAAACCCCAGAAAACGAGTTTCTCGCATTAAGCAGCTCGAAGCGAGCGTTCTCGAAGATTCTGCATACTTCTGACAGAGGTCTCACCAGGATTATCGTAGAAAATGCATATCTCAGCTTGAAACCCGACCGAAACCAAGATATCGCTGGAACGGCATCCCAAACGCACTGTGGAGTGGTGAAAACACCAGATAACGTGTTTCTCGCATTAAATAGCTCGAGAAGAGCGTTCTCGAAGATCCTGCATACTTCTGACAGAAGTCTCACCAAGCTTGTCGTAGAAAATGCATATCTCAGCTTGAAACCCGACGAAAACCGTGTTATCTCCGGTTCTGCACATCAAACGTACCGTGGAGTGGTGAAAACACCAGAAAACGTGTTTCGCACATTAAGTAGCTCGAAAAGAGCGTTCTCGACGATTCTGCATACATCTGACAGAAGTCTCACCAGGATTATCGTAGAAAATGCATATCTCAGCTTGAAACCCCACGAAAACCAAGATATCTACTGTTCTGCATATCCAACGAACTGTGGAGTGGTGAAAACCCCAGAAAACGCGTTTCTCGCATTAAATAGCTCGAAAAGAGCGCTCTCGATGTTTCTGCATGCTTTGGACAGATGTTTCACCAAGCTTATCGTAGAAAATGCATATCTCAGCTTGAAACCCGACGAAAACCAAAATATCGCCGGTTCTGCATGACAAACGTACTGTGGAGTGGTGAAAACACCATAAAACGTGTTTCGTGCATTAAGTAGCTCGAAAAGAGCGATCTAGATGATTCTGCATACTTCTGACTGAAGTCTCACCAATATTATCGCAGAAAATGCATATCTCAGCTCGAAACCTCACGAAAATCAAGATGTTCCCCGTTCTGCATATCAAACGCACTGTGGAGTGGTGAAAACAACCAGAGAACGTGTTTCTCGCATTAAATAGCTCGAAGCGAGCGTTCTCGAAGATTCTGCATACTTCTGACAGAAGTCTCACCAGGATTATCGTAGAAAATGCATATCTCAGCTTGAAACCCGACCGAAACCAAGATATCGCTGGTACTGCATACCAAACGCACTGTGGAGTGGTGAAAACACCAGATAATGTGTTTCTCGCATCAAGTAGCTCGATACGAGCGATCTCGATGATTCTGCATACTTCGGACAGAAGTCTCAACAAGATTATCGCAGAAAATGCATATCTCAGCTTGAAACCCCACGAAAACCAAGATATCTACTGTTCTGCATATCAAACGCACTGTGGAGTGGTGAAAACACCAGATAACGTGTTTCTCGCACTAACTAGCTCAAAAAGAGCGATCTCGATGATTCAGCATACTTCCGACAGAAGTCTCACCAAGATTATCGCAGAAAATGCATATCTCAGCTTGAAACCCGACGAAAACCGAGTTATCTCCGGTTCTGCACATCAAACGTACCGTGGAGTGGTGAAAACACCAGAAAACGTGTTTCGCGCATTAAGTAGCTCGAAAAGAGCGTTCTCGAAGATTCTGCATACTTCTGACAGAAGTCTAACCAGGATTATCGTAGAAAATGCATATCTCAGCTTGAAACCCGACCGAAACCAAGATATCTCCGGTTCTGCATGTCAAACGTATTGTGGAGTGGTGAAAACACCAGAAAACGTGTTTCGTGCATTAAGTAGCTCGAAAAGAGCGATCTAGATGGTTCAGCATACTTCGGACAGAAGTCTCACCAAGATTATCGCAGGAAATGCATATCTCAGCTTGAAACCCGACCGAAACCAAGATATCTCCGGTTCTGCATGTCGAACGTACTGTGGTGTGGTGAAAACACCAGAAAACGTGTTTCGTGCATTAAGTAGCTCGAAAAGAGCGATCTAGATGATCCTGCATACTTCTGACAGAAGTCTCACCAAGATTATCGTAGAAAATGCATATCTCAGCTTGAAACACGACGAAAACCGAGTTATCTCCGGTTCTGCACATCAAACGTACAGTGGAGTGGTGAAAACACCAGAAAACGTGTTTCATGCATTAAGTAGCTCGAAAAGAGCGTTCTCGAAGATTCTGCATACTTCTGACAGAAGTCTCACCAGGATTATCGCAGAAAATGCATATCTCAGCTTGAAACCCGACCGAAACCAAGATATCTCCTGTTCTGCATGTCAACCGTACTGTGGAGTGGTGAAAACACCAGATAACGTGTTTCGTGCATTAAGTAGCTCGAAAAGAGCGATCTAGATGATTCTGCATACTTCTGACTGAAGTCTCACCAATATTATCGCAGAAAATGCATATCTCAGCTCGAAACCTCACGAAAATCAAGATGTTGCCCGTTCTGCATATCAAACGCACTGTGGAGTGGTGAAAACAAACAGAGAACGTGTTTCTCGCATTAAATAGCTCGAATAGTGCGATCTCGATGATTCTGCATACTTTGGACAGAAGTCTCACCAAGATTATCGTAAAAAATGCATATCTCAGCTTGAAACCCGACCGAAACCAAGATATCGCTGGTACTGCATACCAAACGCACTGTGGAGTGGTGAAAACACCAGAAAACGTGTTTCGCGCATTAAGTAGCTCGAAAAGAGCGTTCTCGAAGATTCTGCATACTTCTGAGAGAAGTCTAACCAGGATTATCGTAGAAAATGCATATCTCAGCTTGAAACCCGACCGAAACCAAGATATCTCCGGTTCTGCACATCAAACGTACCGTGGAGTGGTGAAAACACCAGAAAACGTGTTTCGCACATTAAGTAGCTCGAAAAGAGCGTTCTCGAAGATTCTGCATACATCTGACAGAAGGCTCACCAGGATTATCGTAGAAAATGCATATCTCAGCTTGAAACCCCACGAAAACCAAGATATCTACTGTTCTGCATATCCAACGAACTGTGGAGTGGTGAAAACCCCAGAAAACGTGTTTCACGCATCAAATAGCTCGAAAAGAGCGCTCTCGATGTTTCTGCATACTTCTGACAGAAGTCTCACCAGGATTATCGTTGAAAATGCATATCTCAGCTTGAAACCCGACCGAAACCAAGATATCTCCGGTTCTGCATGTTAAACGTACTGTGGAGTGGTGAAAGCACCAGAAAACGTGTTTCGTGCATTAAGTAGCTCGAAAAGAGCGATCTAGATGATTCAGCATACTTCGGACAGAAGTCTCACCAAGATTATCGCAGCAAATGCATATCTTAGCTTGAAACCCCACGAAAACCAAGATATCTCCGATTCTGCATATCCAACGAACTGTGGAGTGGTGAAAACACCTGAAAACGTGTTTCTCGCATTAAATAGCTCGAAAAGTGCGATCTCGATGATTCTGCATACTTCTAACAGCAGTCTCGCCAAGATTATCGCAGAAAATGCATATCTCAGCTTGAAACCCCACGAAAACCAAGATATCGCCGGTTCTGCATATCAAACGCACTGTGGAGTGGTGAAAACACCGGATAAGGTTTTTCTCGCATTAACTAGCTCGAAATGAGCGATCTCGATGTTTCAGCATACTTCGGACAGAAGTCTCACCAAGATTATCGCAGAAAATGCATATCTCAGCTTGAAACCCCACGAAAACCAAGATATCGCCGGTTCTGCATATCATACGCACTGTGGAGTGGTGAAAACACCAGCTAACGTGTTTCGCGCATTAAATAGCTCGAAAAGAGCGTTCTCGAAGATCCTGCATACTTCTGACAGAAGTCTCACCAAGATTATTGTAGAAAATGCATATCTCAGCTTGAAACCCGACGAAAACCGAGATATCTCCGGTTCTGCACATCAAACGTACCGTGGAGTGGTGAAAACACCAGCTAACGTGTTTCGCGCATTAAATAGCTCGAAAAGAGCGATCTCGAAGGTCCTGCATACTTCTGACAGAAGTCTCGCCAGGATTATCGCAGAAAATGCATATCTCAGCTTGAAACCCGACCGAAACCAAGATATCTCCTGTTCTGCATGTCAAACGTACTGTGGAGTGGTGAAAACACCAGATAACGTGTTTCGTGCATTAAGTAGCTCGAAAAGAGCGATCTAGATGATTCTGCATACTTCTGACTGAAGTCTCACCAATATTATCGCAGAAAATGCATATCTCAGCTCGAAACCTCACGAAAATCAAGATGTTGCCCGTTCTGCATATCAAACGCACTGTGGAGTGGAGAAAACACCAGATAACGTGTTTCTCGCATTAAGTAGCTCGAAACGAGCGATCTCGATGATTCTGCATACTTCGGACAGAAGTCTCACCAAGATTATCGCAGAAAATGCATATTTCAGCTTGAAACCCCACGAAAACCAAGATATCGCCGGTTCTGCATATCAAATGCACTGTGGTGTGGTGAAAACACCGGATAAGGTTTCTCTCACATTAACTAGCTCGAAAAGAGCGATCTCGATGTTTCAGCATACTTCGGACAGAAGTCTCACCAAGATTATCGCAGAAAATGCATATCTCAGCTTGAAACCCCACGAAAACCAAGATATCTCCGGTTCTGCACATCAAACGTACCGTGGAGTGGTGAAAATACCAGAAAACGTGTTTCGCGCATTAAGTAGCTCGAAAAGAGCGTTCTCGAAGATTCTGCATACTTCTGACAGAAGTCTCACCAGGATTATCGTAGAAAATGCATATCTCAGCTCGAAACCTCACGAAAATCAAGATGTTGCCCGTTCTGCATATCAAACGCACTGTGGAGTGGTGAAAACAACCAGAGAACGTGTTTCTCGCATTAAATAGCTCGAAGCGAGCGTTCTCGAAGATTCTGCATACTTCTGACAGAAGTCTCACCAGGATTATCGTAGAAAATGCATATCTCAGCTTGAAACCCGACCGAAACCAAGATATCGCTGGTACTGCATACCAAACGCACTGTGGAGTGGTGAAAACACCAGATAATGTGTTTCTCGCATCAAGTAGCTCGATACGAGCGATCTCGATGATTCTGCATACTTCGGACAGAAGTCTCAACAAGATTATCGCAGAAAATGCATATCTCAGCTTGAAACCCCACGAAAACCAAGATATCTACTGTTCTGCATATCAAACGCACTGTGGAGTGGTGAAAACACCAGATAACGTGTTTCTCGCACTAACTAGCTCAAAAAGAGCGATCTCGATGATTCAGCATACTTCGGACAGAAGTCTCACCAAGATTATCGCAGAAAATGCATATCTCAGCTTGAAACCCGACGAAAACCGAGTTATCTCCGGTTCTGCACATCAAACGTACCGTGGAGTGGTGAAAACACCAGAAAACGTGTTTCGCGCATTAAGTAGCTCGAAAAGAGCGTTCTCGAAGATTCTGCATACTTCTGACAGAAGTCTAACCAGGATTATCGTAGAAAATGCATATCTCAGCTTGAAACCCGACCGAAACCAAGATATCTCCGGTTCTGCATGTCAAACGTATTGTGGAGTGGTGAAAACACCAGAAAACGTGTTTCGTGCATTAAGTAGCTCGAAAAGAGCGATCTAGATGGTTCAGCATACTTCGGACAGAAGTCTCACCAAGATTATCGCAGGAAATGCATATCTCAGCTTGAAACCCGACCGAAACCAAGATATCTCCGGTACTGCATGTCGAACGTACTGTGGTGTGGTGAAAACACCAGAAAACGTGTTTCGTGCATTAAGTAGCTCGAAAAGAGCGATCTAGATGATCCTGCATACTTCTGACAGAAGTCTCACCATGATTATCGTAGAAAATGCATATCTCAGCTTGAAACACGACGAAAACCGAGTTATCTCTGGTTCTGCACATCAAACGTACAGTGGAGTGGTGAAAACACCAGAAAACGTGTTTCGCGCATTAAGTAGCTCGAAAAGAGCGTTCTCGAAGATTCTGCATACTTCTGACAGAAGTCTCACCAGGATTATCGCAGAAAATGCATATCTCAGCTTGAAACCCGACCGAAACCAAGATATCTCCTGTTCTGCATGTCAACCGTACTGTGGAGTGGTGAAAACACCAGATAACGTGTTTCGTGCATTAAGTAGCTCGAAAAGAGCGATCTAGATGATTCTGCATACTTCTGACTGAAGTCTCACCAATATTATCGCAGAAAATGCATATCTCAGCTCGAAACCTCACGAAAATCAAGATGTTGCCCGTTCTGCATATCAAACGCACTGTGGAGTGGTGAAAACAAACAGAGAACGTGTTTCTCGCATTAAATAGCTCGAATAGTGCGATCTCGATGATTCTGCATACTTTGGACAGAAGTCTCACCAAGATTATCGTAAAAAATGCAGGTCTCAGCTTGAAACCCCACGAAAACCAAGATATCGCTGGTACTGCATATCAAACGCACTGTGGAGTGGTGAAAACACCAGATAACGTGTTTCTCGCATTAAATAGCTCGAGAAGAGAGTTCTCGAAGATCCTGCATACTTCTGACAGAAGTCTCACCAAGATTATCGTAGAAAATGCATATCTCAGCTTGAAACCCGACGAAAACCGAGTTATCTCCGGTTCTGCACATCAAACGTACCGTGGAGTGGTGAAAACACCAGAAAACGTGTTTCGCACATTAAGTAGCTCGAAAAGAGCGTTCTCGAAGATTCTGCATACATCTGACAGAAGGCTCACCAGGATTATCGTAGAAAATGCATATCTCAGCTTGAAACCCCACGAAAACCAAGATATCTACTGTTCTGCATATCCAACGAACTGTGGAGTGGTGAAAACCCCAGAAAACGTGTTTCACGCATCAAATAGCTCGAAAAGAGCGCTCTCGATGTTTCTGCATACTTCTGACAGAAGTCTCACCAGGATTATCGTTGAAAATGCATATCTCAGCTTGAAACCCGACCGGAACCAAGATATCTCCGGTTCTGCATGTCAAACGTACTGTGGAGTGGTGAAAACACCAGAAAACGTGTTTCGTGCATTAAGTAGCTCGAAAAGAGCGATCTAGATGATTCAGCATACTTCGGACAGAAGTCTCACCAAGATTATCGCAGCAAATGCATATCTCAGCTTGAAACCCCACGAAAACCAAGATATCTCCGATTCTGCATATCCAACGAACTGTGGAGTGGTGAAAACACCTGAAAACGTGTTTCTCGCATTAAATAGCTCGAAAAGTGCGATCTCGATGATTCTGCATACTTCTAACAGAAGTCTCGCCAAGATTATCGCAGAAAATGCATATCTCAGCTTGAAACCCCACGAAAACCAAGATATCGCCGGTTATGCACATCAAACGTACCGTGGAGTGGTGAAAACACCAGCTAACGTGTTTCGCGCATTAAATAGCTCGAAAAGAGCGTTCTCGATGTTTCAGCATACTTCGGACAGAAGTCTCACCAAGATTATCGCAGAAAATGCATATTTCTGCTTGAAACCCCACGAAAACCAAGATATCGCCGGTTCTGCATATCATACGCACTGTGGAGTGGTGAAAACACCAGCTAACGTGTTTCGCGCATTAAATAGCTCGAAAAGAGCGATCTAGATGATTCTGCATACTTCTGACTGAAGTCTCACCAATATTATCGCAGAAAATGCATATCTCAGCTTGAAACCCCACGAAAACCAAGATATCGCCGGTTCTGCATATCAAACGCACTGTGGAGTGGTGAAAACACCGGATAAGGTTTTTCTCGCATTAACTAGCTCGAAATGAGCGATCTCGATGTTTCAGCATACTTCGGACAGAAGTCTCACCAAGATTATCGCAGAAAATGCATATCTCAGCTTGAAACCCCACGAAAACCAAGATATCGCCGGTTCTGCATATCATACGCACTGTGGAGTGGTGAAAACACCAGAAAACGAGTTTCTCGCATTAAATAGCTCGAAAAGAGCGCTCTCGATGTTTCTGCATACTTCGGACAGAAGTCTCACAAAAATTATCGTAAAAAATCCATATCTCAGCTTGAAACCCCACGAAAACCAAGATATCGCTGGTACTGCATATCAAACGCACTGTGGAGTGGTGAAAACACCAGAAAACGAGTTTCTCGCATTAAATAGCTCGAAAAGAGCGCTCTCGATGTTTCTGCATACTTCGGACAGATGTTTCACCAAGATTATCGTAGAAAATGCATATCACATCTTGAGACCCAACCGAAAAAAAGATATCTCCGGTTCTGCATGTCAAACGTACTGTGGAGTGGTGAAAACAACAGAAAACGTGTTTCGTGCATTAAGTAGCTCGAAAAGAGCGATCTAGATGATTCTGCATACTTCTGACAAAAGACCCACCAAGATTATCGCAGAAAATGCATATCTCAGCTGGAATCACCACGAAAATCAAGATATCGCCTGTTCTGCATATCAAACGCACTGTGGAGTGGTGAAAACACCAGATAACGTGTTTCTCGCACTAACTAGCTCGAAAAGAGCAATCTCGATGTTTCAGCATACTTCGGACAGAAGTCTCACCAAGATTATCGCAGAAAATGCATATCTCAGCTTGAAACCCCAAGAAAACCAAGATGTCGCTGGTACTGCATATCAAACCCACTGTGGAGTGGTGAAAACACCAGATAACGTGTTTCTCGCATTAAATAGCTCGAAAAGAGCGATCTCGAAGATTCTGCATACTTCTGACAGAAGTCTCACCAAGATTATCGTAGAAAATGCATATCTCAGCTTGAAACCCCACGAAAACCAAGATATCGCTGGTACTGCATATCAAACGCACTGTGGAGTGGTGAAAACACCAGATAACGTGTTTCTCCCATTAAATAGCTCGAAAAGAGCGTTCTCGAAGATCCTGCATACATCTGACAGAAGTCTCACCAAGATAATCGTAGAAAATGCATATCTCAGCTTGAAACCCGACGAAAACCGAGATATCTCCGGTTCTGCACATCAAACGTACCGTGGAGTGGTGAAAACACCAGCTAACGTGTTTCGCGCATTAAATAGCTCGAAAAGAGCGATCTCGAAGGTCCTGCATACTTCTGACAGAAGTCTCGCCAGGATTATCGCAGAAAATGCATATCTCAGCTTGAAACCCGACCGAAACCAAGATATCTCCTGTTCTGCATGTCAAACGTACTGTGGAGTGGTGAAAACACCAGATAACGTGTTTCGTGCATTAAGTAGCTCGGAAAGAGCGATCTAGATGATTCTGCATACTTCTGACTGAAGTCTCACCAATATTATCGCAGAAAATGCATATCTCAGCTCGAAACCTCACGAAAATCAAGATGTTGCCCGTTCTGCATATCAAACGCACTGTGGAGTGGAGAAAACACCAGATAACGTGTTTCTCGCATTAAGTAGCTCGAAACGAGCGATCTCGATGATTCTGCATACTTCGGACAGAAGTCTCACCAAGATTATCGCAGAAAATGCATATTTCAGCTTGAAACCCCACGAAAACCAAGATATCGCCGGTTCTGCATATCAAATGCACTGTGGTGTGGTGAAAACACCGGATAAGGTTTCTCTCACATTAACTAGCTCGAAAAGAGCGATCTCGATGTTTCAGCATACTTCGGACAGAAGTCTCACCAAGATTATCGCAGAAAATGCATATCTCAGCTTGAAACCCCACGAAAACCAAGATATCTCCGGTTCTGCACATCAAACGTACCGTGGAGTGGTGAAAATACCAGAAAACGTGTTTCGCGCATTAAGTAGCTCGAAAAGAGCGTTCTCGAAGATTCTGCATACTTCTGACAGAAGTCTCGCCAGGATTATCGCAGAAAATGCATATCTCAGCTTGAAACCCGACCGAAACCAAGATATCTCCTGTTCTGCATGTCAAACGTACTGTGGAGTGGTGAAAACACCAGATAACGTGTTTCGTGCATTAAGTAGCTCGGAAAGAGCGATCTAGATGATTCTGCATACTTCTGACTGAAGTCTCACCAATATTATCGCAGAAAATGCATATCTCAGCTCGAAACCTCACGAAAATCAAGATGTTGCCCGTTCTGCATATCAAACGCACTGTGGAGTGGTGAAAACAACCAGAGAACGTGTTTCTCGCATTAAATAGCTCGAAGCGAGCGTTCTCGAAGATTCTGCATACTTCTGACAGAAGTCTCACCAGGATTATCGTAGAAAATGCATATCTCAGCTTGAAACCCGACCGAAACCAAGATATCGCTGGTACTGCATACCAAACGCACTGTGGAGTGGTGAAAACACCAGATAATGTGTTTCTCGCATCAAGTAGCTCGATACGAGCGATCTCGATGATTCTGCATACTTCGGACAGAAGTCTCAACAAGATTATCGCAGAAAATGCATATCTCAGCTTGAAACCCCACGAAAACCAAGATATCTACTGTTCTGCATATCAAACGCACTGTGGAGTGGTGAAAACACCAGATAACGTGTTTCTCGCACTAACTAGCTCAAAAAGAGCGATCTCGATGATTCAGCATACTTCGGACAGAAGTCTCACCAAGATTATCGCAGAAAATGCATATCTCAGCTTGAAACCCGACGAAAACCGAGTTATCTCCGGTTCTGCACATCAAACGTACCGTGGAGTGGTGAAAACACCAGAAAACGTGTTTCGCGCATTAAGTAGCTCGAAAAGAGCGTTCTCGAAGATTCTGCATACTTCTGACAGAAGTCTAACCAGGATTATCGTAGAAAATGCATATCTCAGCTTGAAACCCGACCGAAACCAAGATATCTCCGGTTCTGCATGTCAAACGTATTGTGGAGTGGTGAAAACACCAGAAAACGTGTTTCGTGCATTAAGTAGCTCGAAAAGAGCGATCTAGATGGTTCAGCATACTTCGGACAGAAGTCTCACCAAGATTATCGCAGGAAATGCATATCTCAGCTTGAAACCCGACCGAAACCAAGATATCTCCGGTACTGCATGTCGAACGTACTGTGGTGTGGTGAAAACACCAGAAAACGTGTTTCGTGCATTAAGTAGCTCGAAAAGAGCGATCTAGATGATCCTGCATACTTCTGACAGAAGTCTCACCAAGATTATCGTAGAAAATGCATATCTCAGCTTGAAACACGACGAAAACCGAGTTATCTCTGGTTCTGCACATCAAACGTACAGTGGAGTGGTGAAAACACCAGAAAACGTGTTTCGCGCATTAAGTAGCTCGAAAAGAGCGTTCTCGAAGATTCTGCATACTTCTGACAGAAGTCTCACCAGGATTATCGCAGAAAATGCATATCTCAGCTTGAAACCCGACCGAAACCAAGATATCTCCTGTTCTGCATGTCAACCGTACTGTGGAGTGGTGAAAACACCAGATAACGTGTTTCGTGCATTAAGTAGCTCGAAAAGAGCGATCTAGATGATTCTGCATACTTCTGACTGAAGTCTCACCAATATTATCGCAGAAAATGCATATCTCAGCTCGAAACCTCACGAAAATCAAGATGTTGCCCGTTCTGCATATCAAACGCACTGTGGAGTGGTGAAAACAAACAGAGAACGTGTTTCTCGCATTAAATAGCTCGAATAGTGCGATCTCGATGATTCTGCATACTTTGGACAGAAGTCTCACCAAGATTATCGTAAAAAATGCAGGTCTCAGCTTGAAACCCCACGAAAACCAAGATATCGCTGGTACTGCATATCAAACGCACTGTGGAGTGGTGAAAACACCAGATAACGTGTTTCTCGCATTAAATAGCTCGAGAAGAGAGTTCTCGAAGATCCTGCATACTTCTGACAGAAGTCTCACCAGGATTATCGTTGAAAATGCATATCTCAGCTTGAAACCCGACCGGAACCAAGATATCTCCGGTTCTGCATGTCAAACGTACTGTGGAGTGGTGAAAACACCAGAAAACGTGTTTCGTGCATTAAGTAGCTCGAAAAGAGCGATCTAGATGATTCAGCATACTTCGGACAGAAGTCTCACCAAGATTATCGCAGCAAATGCATATCTCAGCTTGAAACCCCACGAAAACCAAGATATCTCCGATTCTGCATATCCAACGAACTGTGGAGTGGTGAAAACACCTGAAAACGTGTTTCTCGCATTAAATAGCTCGAAAAGTGCGATCTCGATGATTCTGCATACTTCTAACAGAAGTCTCGCCAAGATTATCGCAGAAAATGCATATCTCAGCTTGAAACCCCACGAAAACCAAGATATCGCCGGTTATGCACATCAAACGTACCGTGGAGTGGTGAAAACACCAGCTAACGTGTTTCGCGCATTAAATAGCTCGAAAAGAGCGTTCTCGATGTTTCAGCATACTTCGGACAGAAGTCTCACCAAGATTATCGCAGAAAATGCATATTTCTGCTTGAAACCCCACGAAAACCAAGATATCGCCGGTTCTGCATATCATACGCACTGTGGAGTGGTGAAAACACCAGCTAACGTGTTTCGCGCATTAAATAGCTCGAAAAGAGCGATCTAGATGATTCTGCATACTTCTGACTGAAGTCTCACCAATATTATCGCAGAAAATGCATATCTCAGCTTGAAACCCCACGAAAACCAAGATATCGCCGGTTCTGCATATCAAACGCACTGTGGAGTGGTGAAAACACCGGATAAGGTTTTTCTCGCATTAACTAGCTCGAAATGAGCGATCTCGATGTTTCAGCATACTTCGGACAGAAGTCTCACCAAGATTATCGCAGAAAATGCATATCTCAGCTTGAAACCCCACGAAAACCAAGATATCGCCGGTTCTGCATATCATACGCACTGTGGAGTGGTGAAAACACCAGAAAACGAGTTTCTCGCATTAAATAGCTCGAAAAGAGCGCTCTCGATGTTTCTGCATACTTCGGACAGAAGTCTCACAAAAATTATCGTAAAAAATCCATATCTCAGCTTGAAACCCCACGAAAACCAAGATATCGCTGGTACTGCATATCAAACGCACTGTGGAGTGGTGAAAACACCAGAAAACGAGTTTCTCGCATTAAATAGCTCGAAAAGAGCGCTCTCGATGTTTCTGCATACTTCGGACAGATGTTTCACCAAGATTATCGTAGAAAATGCATATCACATCTTGAGACCCAACCGAAAAAAAGATATCTCCGGTTCTGCATGTCAAACGTACTGTGGAGTGGTGAAAACAACAGAAAACGTGTTTCGTGCATTAAGTAGCTCGAAAAGAGCGATCTAGATGATTCTGCATACTTCTGACAAAAGACCCACCAAGATTATCGCAGAAAATGCATATCTCAGCTGGAATCACCACGAAAATCAAGATATCGCCTGTTCTGCATATCAAACGCACTGTGGAGTGGTGAAAACACCAGATAACGTGTTTCTCGCACTAACTAGCTCGAAAAGAGCAATCTCGATGTTTCAGCATACTTCGGACAGAAGTCTCACCAAGATTATCGCAGAAAATGCATATCTCAGCTTGAAACCCCAAGAAAACCAAGATGTCGCTGGTACTGCATATCAAACCCACTGTGGAGTGGTGAAAACACCAGATAACGTGTTTCTCGCATTAAATAGCTCGAAAAGAGCGATCTCGAAGATTCTGCATACTTCTGACAGAAGTCTCACCAAGATTATCGTAGAAAATGCATATCTCAGCTTGAAACCCCACGAAAACCAAGATATCGCTGGTACTGCATATCAAACGCACTGTGGAGTGGAGAAAACACCAGATAACGTGTTTCTCGCATTAAGTAGCTCGAAACGAGCGATCTCGATGATTCTGCATACTTCGGACAGAAGTCTCACCAAGATTATCGCAGAAAATGCATATTTCAGCTTGAAACCCCACGAAAACCAAGATATCGCCGGTTCTGCATATCAAATGCACTGTGGTGTGGTGAAAACACCGGATAAGGTTTCTCTCACATTAACTAGCTCGAAAAGAGCGATCTCGATGTTTCAGCATACTTCGGACAGAAGTCTCACCAAGATTATCGCAGAAAATGCATATCTCAGCTTGAAACCCCACGAAAACCAAGATATCTCCGGTTCTGCACATCAAACGTACCGTGGAGTGGTGAAAATACCAGAAAACGTGTTTCGCGCATTAAGTAGCTCGAAAAGAGCGTTCTCGAAGATTCTGCATACTTCTGACAGAAGTCTCTCCAGGATTATCGCAGAAAATGCATATCTCAGCTCGAAACCTCACGAAAATCAAGATGTTGCCCGTTCTGCATATCAAACGCACTGTGGAGTGGTGAAAACAACCAGAGAACGTGTTTCTCGCATTAAATAGCTCGAAGCGAGCGTTCTCGAAGATTCTGCATACTTCTGACAGAAGTCTCACCAGGATTATCGTAGAAAATGCATATCTCAGCTTGAAACCCGACCGAAACCAAGATATCGCTGGTACTGCATACCAAACGCACTGTGGAGTGGTGAAAACACCAGATAATGTGTTTCTCGCATCAAGTAGCTCGATACGAGCGATCTCGATGATTCTGCATACTTCGGACAGAAGTCTCAACAAGATTATCGCAGAAAATGCATATCTCAGCTTGAAACCCCACGAAAACCAAGATATCTACTGTTCTGCATATCAAACGCACTGTGGAGTGGTGAAAACACCAGATAACGTGTTTCTCGCACTAACTAGCTCAAAAAGAGCGATCTCGATGATTCAGCATACTTCGGACAGAAGTCTCACCAAGATTATCGCAGAAAATGCATATCTCAGCTTGAAACCCGACGAAAACCGAGTTATCTCCGGTTCTGCACATCAAACGTACCGTGGAGTGGTGAAATCACCAGAAAACGTGTTTCGCGCATTAAGTAGCTCGAAAAGAGCGTTCTCGAAGATTCTGCATACTTCTGACAGAAGTCTAACCAGGATTATCGTAGAAAATGCATATCTCAGCTTGAAACCCGACCGAAACCAAGATATCTCCGGTTCTGCATGTCAAACGTATTGTGGAGTGGTGAAAACACCAGAAAACGTGTTTCGTGCATTAAGTAGCTCGAAAAGAGCGATCTAGATGGTTCAGCATACTTCGGACAGAAGTCTCACCAAGATTATCGCAGGAAATGCATATCTCAGCTTGAAACCCGACCGAAACCAAGATATCTCCGGTACTGCATGTCGAACGTACTGTGGTGTGGTGAAAACACCAGAAAACGTGTTTCGTGCATTAAGTAGCTCGAAAAGAGCGATCTAGATGATCCTGCATACTTCTGACAGAAGTCTCACCAAGATTATCGTAGAAAATGCATATCTCAGCTTGAAACACGACGAAAACCGAGTTATCTCTGGTTCTGCACATCAAACGTACAGTGGAGTGGTGAAAACACCAGAAAACGTGTTTCGCGCATTAAGTAGCTCGAAAAGAGCGTTCTCGAAGATTCTGCATACTTCTGACAGAAGTCTCACCAGGATTATCGCAGAAAATGCATATCTCAGCTTGAAACCCGACCGAAACCAAGATATCTCCTGTTCTGCATGTCAACCGTACTGTGGAGTGGTGAAAACACCAGATAACGTGTTTCGTGCATTAAGTAGCTCGAAAAGAGCGATCTAGATGATTCTGCATACTTCTGACTGAAGTCTCACCAATATTATCGCAGAAAATGCATATCTCAGCTCGAAACCTCACGAAAATCAAGATGTTGCCCGTTCTGCATATCAAACGCACTGTGGAGTGGTGAAAACAAACAGAGAACGTGTTTCTCGCATTAAATAGCTCGAATAGTGCGATCTCGATGATTCTGCATACTTTGGACAGAAGTCTCACCAAGATTATCGTAAAAAATGCAGGTCTCAGCTTGAAACCCCACGAAAACCAAGATATCGCTGGTACTGCATATCAAACGCACTGTGGAGTGGTGAAAACACCAGATAACGTGTTTCTCGCATTAAATAGCTCGAGAAGAGAGTTCTCGAAGATCCTGCATACTTCTGACAGAAGTCTCACCAGGATTATCGTTGAAAATGCATATCTCAGCTTGAAACCCGACCGGAACCAAGATATCTCCGGTTCTGCATGTCAAACGTACTGTGGAGTGGTGAAAACACCAGAAAACGTGTTTCGTGCATTAAGTAGCTCGAAAAGAGCGATCTAGATGATTCAGCATACTTCGGACAGAAGTCTCACCAAGATTATCGCAGCAAATGCATATCTCAGCTTGAAACCCCACGAAAACCAAGATATCTCCGATTCTGCATATCCAACGAACTGTGGAGTGGTGAAAACACCTGAAAACGTGTTTCTCGCATTAAATAGCTCGAAAAGTGCGATCTCGATGATTCTGCATACTTCTAACAGAAGTCTCGCCAAGATTATCGCAGAAAATGCATATCTCAGCTTGAAACCCCACGAAAACCAAGATATCGCCGGTTATGCACATCAAACGTACCGTGGAGTGGTGAAAACACCAGCTAACGTGTTTCGCGCATTAAATAGCTCGAAAAGAGCGTTCTCGATGTTTCAGCATACTTCGGACAGAAGTCTCACCAAGATTATCGCAGAAAATGCATATTTCTGCTTGAAACCCCACGAAATCAAGATATCGCCGGTTCTGCATATCATACGCACTGTGGAGTGGTGAAAACACCAGCTAACGTGTTTCGCGCATTAAATAGCTCGAAAAGAGCGATCTAGATGATTCTGCATACTTCTGACTGAAGTCTCACCAATATTATCGCAGAAAATGCATATCTCAGCTTGAAACCCCACGAAAACCAAGATATCGCCGGTTCTGCATATCAAACGCACTGTGGAGTGGTGAAAACACCGGATAAGGTTTTTCTCGCATTAACTAGCTCGAAATGAGCGATCTCGATGTTTCAGCATACTTCGGACAGAAGTCTCACCAAGATTATCGCAGAAAATGCATATCTCAGCTTGAAACCCCACGAAAACCAAGATATCGCCGGTTCTGCATATCATACGCACTGTGGAGTGGTGAAAACACCAGAAAACGAGTTTCTCGCATTAAATAGCTCGAAAAGAGCGCTCTCGATGTTTCTGCATACTTCGGACAGAAGTCTCACAAAAATTATCGTAAAAAATCCATATCTCAGCTTGAAACCCCACGAAAACCAAGATATCGCTGGTGCTGCATATCAAACGCACTGTGGAGTGGTGAAAACACCAGAAAACGAGTTTCTCGCATTAAATAGCTCGAAAAGAGCGCTCTCGATGTTTCTGCATACTTCGGACAGATGTTTCACCAAGATTATCGTAGAAAATGCATATCACATCTTGAGACCCAACCGAAAAAAAGATATCTCCGGTTCTGCATGTCAAACGTACTGTGGAGTGGTGAAAACAACAGAAAACGTGTTTCGTGCATTAAGTAGCTCGAAAAGAGCGATCTAGATGATTCTGCATACTTCTGACAAAAGACCCACCAAGATTATCGCAGAAAATGCATATCTCAGCTGGAATCACCACGAAAATCAAGATATCGCCTGTTCTGCATATCAAACGCACTGTGGAGTGGTGAAAACACCAGATAACGTGTTTCTCGCACTAACTAGCTCGAAAAGAGCAATCTCGATGTTTCAGCATACTTCGGACAGAAGTCTCACCAAGATTATCGCAGAAAATGCATATCTCAGCTTGAAACCCCAAGAAAACCAAGATGTCGCTGGTACTGCATATCAAACCCACTGTGGAGTGGTGAAAACACCAGATAACGTGTTTCTCGCATTAAATAGCTCGAAAAGAGCGATCTCGAAGATTCTGCATACTTCTGACAGAAGTCTCACCAAGATTATCGTAGAAAATGCATATCTCAGCTTGAAACCCCACGAAAACCAAGATATCGCTGGTACTGCATATCAAACGCACTGTGGAGTGGTGAAAACACCAGATAACGTGTTTCTCCCATTAAATAGCTCGAAAAGAGCGTTCTCGAAGATCCTGCATACATCTGACAGAAGTCTCACCAAGATAATCGTAGAAAATGCATATCTCAGCTTGAATCCCCACGAAAACCAAGACATCTACTGTTCTGCATATCCAACGAACTGTGGAGTGGTGAAAACCCCAGAAAACGTGTTTCTCGCATTAAATAGCTCGAAAAGAGCGTTCTCTAAGATCCTGCATACTTCTGACTGAAGTCTCACCAATATTATCGCAGAAAATGCATATCTCAGCTCGAAACCTCACGAAAATCAAGATGTTGCCGGTTCTGCATGTCAAACGCACTGTGGAGTGGTGAAAACAACCAGCGAACGTGTTTCTCGCATTAAATAGCACGAATAGTGCGATCTCGATGATTCTGCGTACTTCGGACAGAAGTCTCACCAAGATTATCGTAAAAGATGCATATCTCAGCTTGAAACCCAACCGAAAAAAAGATATCTCCGGTTCTGCATGTCAAACGTACTGTGGAGTGGTGAAAACACCAGAAAACGTGTTTCGTGCATTAAGTAGCTCGAAAAGAGCGATCTAGATGATTCTGCATACTTCTGACAAAAGACCCACCAAGATTATCGCAGAAAATGCATATCTCAGCTGGAAACACCACGAAAATCAAGATATCGCCTGTTCTGCATATCAAACGCACTGTGGAGTGGTGAAAACACCAGATAACGTGTTTCTCGCCCTAACTAGCTCGAAAAGAGCAATCTCGATGTTTCAGCATACTTCCGACAGAAGTCTCACCAAGATTATCGCAGAAAATGCATATCTCAGCTTGAAACCCCACGAAAACCAAGATGTCGCTGGTACTGCATATCAAACCCACTGTGGAGTGGTGAAAACACCAGATAACTTGTTTCTCGCATTAAATAGCTCGAAAAGAGCGATCTCGAAGATTCTGCATACTTCTGACAGAAGTCTCACCAAGATTATCGTAGAAAATGCATATCTCAGCTTGAAACCCGACGAAAACCGAGTTATCTCCGGTTCTGCACATCAAACGTACCGTGGAGTGGTGAAAACACCAGAAAACGTGTTTCGCGCATTAAGTAGCTCGAAACGAGAGATCTCGATGATTCTGCATACTTCGGACAGAAGTCTCAACAAGATTATCGCAGAAAATGCATATCTCAGCTTGAAACCCCACGAAAACCAAGATATCTACTGTTCTGCATATCAAACGCACTGTGGAGTGGTGAAAACACCAGATAACGTGTTTCTCGCACTAACTAGCTCGAAAAGAGCGATCTCGATGATTCAGCATACTTCGGACAGAAGTCTCACCAAGATTATCGCAGAAAATGCATATTTCAGCTTGAAACCCCACGAAAACCAAGATATCGCCGGTTCTGCATATCAAATGCACTGTGGTGTGGTGAAAACACCGGATAAGGTTTCTCTCACATTAACTAGCTCGAAAAGAGCGATCTCGATGTTTCAGCATACTTCGGACAGAAGTCTCACCAAGATTATCGCAGAAAATGCATATCTCAGCTTGAAACCCCACGAAAACCAAGATATCGCCGGTTCTGCATATGATACGCACTGTGGAGTGGTGAAAACACCAGATAACGTGTTTCTCGCATTAAATAGCTCGAAAAGAGCGTTCTCGAAGATCCTGCATACTTCTGACAGAATTCTCACCAAGATTATCGTAGAAAATGCATATCTCAGCTTGAAACCCGACCGAAACCAAGATATCTCCTGTTCTGCATGTAAAACGTACTGTGGAGTGGTGAAAACACCAGAAAACGTGTTTCGTGCATTAAGTAGCTCGAAAAGAGCGATCTAGATGATTCTGCATACTTCTGACAGAAGTCTCACCAAGATTATCGCGGAAAATGCATATCACTGCTTGAAACCCCACGAAAACCAATATATCGCCTGTTCTGCATATCAAACGCACTGTGGAGTGGTGAAAACCCCAGAAAACGAGTTTCTCGCATTAAATAGCTCGAAAAGAGCGCTCTCGATGTTTCTGCATACTACGGACAGATGTTTCACCAATATTATCGCAGAAAATGCATATCTCAGCTCGAAACCTCACGAAAATCAAGATGTTGCCCGTTCTGCATATCAAACGCACTGTGGAGTGGAGAAAACACCAGATAACGTGTTTCTCGCATTAAGTAGCTCGAAACGAGCGATCCCGATGATTCTGCATACTTCGGACAGAAGTCTCAACAAGATTATCGCAGAAAATGCATATCTCAGCTTGAAACCCCACGAAAACCAAGATATCTACTGTTCTGCATATCAAACGCACTGTGGAGTGGTGAAAACACCAGATAACGTGTTTCTCGCACTAACTAGCTCGAAAAGAGCGATCTCGATGATTCAGCATACTTCGGACAGAAGTCTCACCAAGATTATCGCAGAAAATGCATATTTCAGCTTGAAACCCTACGAAAACCAAGATATCGCCGGTTCTGCATATCAAATGCACTGTGGTGTGGTGAAAACACCGGATAAGGTTTCTCTCACATTAACTAGCTCGAAAAGAGCGATCTCGATGTTTCAGCATACTTCGGACAGAAGTCTCACCAAGATTATCGCAGAAAATGCATATCTCAGCTTGAAACCCCACGAAAACCAAGATATCGACGGTTCTGCATATGATACGCACTGTGGAGTGGTGAAAACACCAGATAACGTGTTTCTCGCATTAAATAGCTCGAAAAGAGCGTTCTCGAAGATCCTGCATACTTCTGACAGAAGTCTCACCAAGATTATCGTAGAAAATGCATATCTCAGCTTGAAACCCGACGAAAACCGAGTTATCTCCGGTTCTGCATATCAAACGCACTGTGGAGTGGAGAAAACACCAGATAACGTGTTTCTCGCATTAAGTAGCTCGAAATGAGCGTTCTCGAAGATCCTGCATACTTCTGACAGAAGTCTCACCAGGATTATCGTAGAAAATGCATATCTTAGCTAAAAACCCGACCGAAACCAAGATATCGCCTGTTCTGCATATCAAACGCACTGTGGAGTGGTGAAAACCCCAGAAAACGAGTTTCTCGCATTAAATAGCTCGAAAAGAGCGCTCTCGATGTTTCTGCATACTTCGGACAGATGTTTCACCAAGATTATCGTAGAAAATGCATATCACATCTTGAAACCCAACCGAAAAAAAGATATCTCCGGTTCTGCATGTCAAACGTACTGTGGAGTGGTGAAAACACCAGAAAACGTGTTTCGTGCATTAAGTAGCTCGAAAAGAGCGATCTAGATGATTCTGCATACTTCTGACAAAAGACCCACCAAGATTATCGCAGAAAATGCATATCTCAGCTGGAAACACCACGAAAACCAAGATATCGCCTGTTCTGCATATCAAACGCACTGTGGAGTGGTGAAAACACCAGAAAACGTGTTTCGTGCATTAAGTAGCTCGATAAGAGCGACCTAGATGATTCTGCATACTTCTGACAAAAGACCCACCAAGATTATCGCAGAAAATGCATATCTCAGCTGGAAACACCACGAAAATCAAGATATCGCCTGTTCTGCATATCAAACGCACTGTGGAGTGGTGAAAACACCAGATAACGTGTTTCTCGCACTAACTAGCTCGAAAAGAGCAATCTCGATGTTTCAGCATACTTCGGACAGAAATCTCACCAAGATTATCGCAGAAAATGCATATCTCAGCTTGAAACCCCACGAAAACCAAGATGTCGCTGGTACTGCATATCAAACCCACTGTGGAGTGGTGAAAACACCAGATAACGTGTTTCTCGCATTAAATAGCTCGAAAAGAGTGATCTCGAAGATTCTGCATACTTCGGACAGAAGTCTCACCAAGATTATCGCAGAAAATGCATATCTTAGCTCGAAACCTCACGAAAATCAAGATGATGCAGGTTCTGCATATCTAACGCACTGTGGAGTGGTGAAAACAACCAGAGAACGTGTTTCTCGCATTAAATAGCACGAATAGTGCGATCTCGATGATTCTGCATACTTCGGACGGAAGTCTCACCAAGATTATCGCAGAAAATGCATATCTCAGCTGGAAACACCACGAAAATCAAGATATCGCCTGTTCTGCATATCAAACGCACTGTGGAGTGGTGAAAACACCAGATAACGTGTTTCTCGCACTAACTAGCTCGAAAAGAGCAATCTCGATGTTTCAGCATACTTCGGACAGAAATCTCACCAAGATTATCGCAGAAAATGCATATTTCAGCTTGAAACCCCACGAAAACCAAGATATCGCCGGTTCTGCATATCAAATGCACTGTGGTGTGGTGAAAACACCGGATAAGGTTTCTCTCACATTAACTAGCTCGAAAAGAGCGATCTCGATGTTTCAGCATACTTCGGACAGAAGTCTCACCAAGATTATCGCAGAAAATGCATATCTCTGCTTGAAACCCCACGAAAACCAAGATATCGCCGGTTCTGCATATGATACGCACTGTGGAGTGGTGAAAACACCAGATAACGTGTTTCTCGCATTAAATAGCTCGAAAAGAGCGTTCTCGAAGATCCTGCATACTTCTGACAGAATTCTCACCAAGATTATCGTAGAAAATGCATATCTCAGCTTGAAACCCGACCGAAACCAAGATATCTCCTGTTCTGCATGTAAAACGTACTGTGGAGTGGTGAAAACACCAGAAAACGTGTTTCGTGCATTAAGTAGCTCGAAAAGAGCGATCTAGATGATTCTGCATACTTCTGACTGAAGTCTCACCAAGATTATCGCGGAAAATGCATATCACTGCTTGAAACCCCACGAAAACCAATATATCGCCTGTTCTGCATATCAAACGCACTGTGGAGTGGTGAAAACCCCAGAAAACGAGTTTCTCGCATTAAATAGCTCGAAAAGAGCGCTCTCGATGTTTCTGCATACTACGGACAGATGTTTCACCAATATTATCGCAGAAAATGCATATCTCAGCTCGAAACCTCACGAAAATCAAGATGTTGCCCGTTCTGCATATCAAACGCACTGTGGAGTGGAGAAAACACCAGATAACGTGTTTCTCGCATTAAGTAGCTCGAAACGAGCGATCCCGATGATTCTGCATACTTCGGACAGAAGTCTCAACAAGATTATCGCAGAAAATGCATATCTCAGCTTGAAACCCCACGAAAACCAAGATATCTACTGTTCTGCATATCAAACGCACTGTGGAGTGGTGAAAACACCAGATAACGTGTTTCTCGCACTAACTAGCTCGAAAAGAGCGATCTCGATGATTCAGCATACTTCGGACAGAAGTCTCACCAAGATTATCGCAGAAAATGCATATTTCAGCTTGAAACCCTACGAAAACCAAGATATCGCCGGTTCTGCATATCAAATGCACTGTGGTGTGGTGAAAACACCGGATAAGGTTTCTCTCACATTAACTAGCTCGAAAAGAGCGATCTCGATGTTTCAGCATACTTCGGACAGAAGTCTCACCAAGATTATCGCAGAAAATGCATATCTCAGCTTGAAACCCCACGAAAACCAAGATATCGACGGTTCTGCATATGATACGCACTGTGGAGTGGTGAAAACACCAGATAACGTGTTTCTCGCATTAAATAGCTCGAAAAGAGCGTTCTCGAAGATCCTGCATACTTCTGACAGAAGTCTCACCAAGATTATCGTAGAAAATGCATATCTCAGCTTGAAACCCGACGAAAACCGAGTTATCTCCGGTTCTGCATATCAAACGCACTGTGGAGTGGAGAAAACACCAGATAACGTGTTTCTCGCATTAAGTAGCTCGAAATGAGCGTTCTCGAAGATCCTGCATACTTCTGACAGAAGTCTCACCAGGATTATCGTAGAAAATGCATATCTTAGCTAAAAACCCGACCGAAACCAAGATATCGCCTGTTCTGCATATCAAACGCACTGTGGAGTGGTGAAAACCCCAGAAAACGAGTTTCTCGCATTAAATAGCTCGAAAAGAGCGCTCTCGATGTTTCTGCATACTTCGGACAGATGTTTCACCAAGATTATCGTAGAAAATGCATATCACATCTTGAAACCCAACCGAAAAAAAGATATCTCCGGTTCTGCATGTCAAACGTACTGTGGAGTGGTGAAAACACCAGAAAACGTGTTTCGTGCATTAAGTAGCTCGAAAAGAGCGATCTAGATGATTCTGCATACTTCTGACAAAAGACCCACCAAGATTATCGCAGAAAATGCATATCTCAGCTGGAAACACCACGAAAACCAAGATATCGCCTGTTCTGCATATCAAACGCACTGTGGAGTGGTGAAAACACCAGAAAACGTGTTTCGTGCATTAAGTAGCTCGATAAGAGCGACCTAGATGATTCTGCATACTTCTGACAAAAGACCCACCAAGATTATCGCAGAAAATGCATATCTCAGCTGGAAACACCACGAAAATCAAGATATCGCCTGTTCTGCATATCAAACGCACTGTGGAGTGGTGAAAACACCAGATAACGTGTTTCTCGCACTAACTAGCTCGAAAAGAGCGATCTCGATGATTCAGCATACTTCGGACAGAAGTCTCATCAAGATTATCTCAGAGAATGCATATCTCAGCTTTAATCCCCACGAAAACCAAGATATCGCCGGTTCTGCATATCAAACGCATTGTGGAGTGGTGAAAACACCAGATAACGTGTTTCTCGCATTAAATAGCTCGAAAAGAGCGATCTCGAAGATGCTGCATACTTCTGACAGAAGTCTCACCTAGATTATCGTAGAAAATGCATATCTCCGCTTGAAACCCGACGAAAACCGAGTTATCTCCGGTTCTGCACATCAAACGTACCGTGGAGGGGAGAAAACACCAGAAAACGTGTTTCGTGCATTAAGTAGCTCGAAAAGAGCGATCTAGATGATTCTGCATACTTCTGACTGAAGTCTCACCAATATTATCGCAGAAAATGCATATCTCAGCTTGAAACCCCACGAAAACCAAGATATCGTTGGTTCTGCATATCAAACGCACTGTGGAGTTGTGAAAACAACCAGAGAACGTGTTTCTCGCATTGAATAGCTCGAAAAGAGCGATCTCGATGATTCAGCATACTTCGGACAGAAGTCTCACCAAGATTATCGCAGGAAATGCATATCTCAGCTTGAAACCCCACGAAAACCAAGATATCTCCGGTTCTGCATATCAAACGCACTGTGGAGTGGTGAAAACAACCAGAGAACGTGTTTCGCGCATTAAGTAGCTCGAAAAGTGCGATCTCGATGATTCTGCATAATTCTAACAGAAGTCTCACCAAGATTATCGCAGAAAATGCATATCTCAGCTTGAAACCCCACGAAAACCAAGATATCTACTGTTCTGCATATCCAACGAACTGTGGAGTGGTGAAAACCCCAGAAAACGTGTTTCTCGCATTAAATAGCTCGAAAAGAGCGCTCTCGTTGTTTCTGCATACTTCGGACTGATGTCTCACCAAGCTTATCGTAGAAAATGCATATCACAGCTTGAAACCCGACGAAAACCAAAATATCTCCGGTTCTGCATATCCAACGCACTGTGGAGTGGTGAAAACACCAGATAACGTGTTTCCGCATTAAATAGCTCGAAACGAGAGATTTCGATGATTCTGCATACTTCGGACAGTAAGTCTCAACAAGATTATCGCAGAAAATGCATATCTCAGCTTGAAACCCCACGAAAACCAAGATATCTACTGTTCTGCATATCAAACGCACTGTGGAGTGGTGAAAACACCAGATAACGTGTTTCTCGCACTAACTAGCTCGAAAAGAGCGATCTCGATGATTCAGCATACTTCGGACAGAAGTCTCATCAAGATTATCTCAGAGAATGCATATCTCAGCTTTAATCCCCACGAAAACCAAGATATCGCCGGTTCTGCATATCAAACGCATTGTGGAGTGGTGAAAACACCAGATAACGTGTTTCTCGCATGAAATAGCTCGAAACGAGCGATCTCGATGATTCTGCATACTTCGGACAGTAAGTCTCAACAAGATTATCGCAGAAAATGCATATCTCAGCTTGAAACCCCACGAAAACCAAGATATCTACTG